>JAHBCN010008633.1:0-38189 GCA_019359885.1 Listronotus oregonensis | reverse complement strand
GGAAATTTAAAAAGGTTTTTTTAATTTTCTGATAACTTTTATAAATAATGTATTTAAATAATTTTAATTCTTGTAATTCCTTTTTTATTTTTTTAGTAATTTAATTCAAAAAAAAAGTTATCTTTAAAATTGAAAAACATTTTTTTTTAAATTTAACTTAAAAAATTTTCCCCAAGTTTTAAGTATCCTTTTAAAAATCCATTCCCAAAAAGATCCGTATTAATTATTTAACTCGCCGTATTTGATAGTCAACATTTTTTTAATAACGAAAAAGCACAAAAATAAAACAATAACGATTCAAAAATTAATTTTTTTCTGGTTTTATTTTTTTTTCAAAAAAAAATTTTTTTTATTTTCCCCGAACAAGGTTTTTTAAAGTCGAATTTTTTTTGGTTTTTTTGCGTTATAAACAGGAATAATTAAAACAGTAACCATTAGTTACGGTTGGGGTTTTTTTGTGTAAAATTTAAACAAAAAAAAGTTTCAGCTTTTTTTTGCTAAAAACCAAAGGGGAATAAGTGAAATCTTAGCAACCTTTTTTAAACTATCTTTCAATAAAATATATTTATTAACTTTGCGCAAAATTTTAAAAAAACCCCAAAAATTGCCCCAACATGTGTTTTTTCAAAAGCGGGAAGCGCATCTGACAAATGTCGCATGTTTCAATAAATAAGATTTATAAAAGTACAACATGCGAAACACCTTTCCCCCATTAAAAAAACGGCCCCTTGGAGATAACTAGTTTATTAAAAAAAAATCGAAAGGCAAAAAACTGTTCTCGAAAAACATTTATGGAAAATAAGCGTACGAGTTTAAATCAGACTATATCAAAAAAGTAAAAAACAATTTTTGTCAATAATTTGCTTTTATCGTTGAGCCTCAGGCATCCGATAATCGCATTCCTACTTTTTAAATCTCGTATCCAAAAAAACCCGGTGCGAAAAAAAATCCGGGGAATTTACATCAATCCCCCCAAACCCCAAAACCTGCAATGAAAAATTTGGGGGATTTACCAAAGAAGACCCGCGCAAATGAAAAACCAAAGCTCGACGGGGCAGAAAATATCCCTATTTGGGGGTTGTTTTCCCGCACCCCGGCGGTTGTTTTCCCCAATTTTCCCCGGGGGGGGGTCGAGTATCCTATCCACCATCTATAAAAAAGTATCACGTGACAAACTTTTTAGGAAATTATTTTTTTTAAAAAAATTTGCCTCTGATAAAAAAATTTAAAAGGAAAATTATACCGTAACCGATATGGGAAACAGTTCAATAACGAATATTTTTTTTCTAAAAATCTTTTTTTTGTCCCAACAAATAAAAATTTATTTTCCATGATTTTAAAAGGGGAAAAAAAGGTTTTTTTATAGAATTTTGTTGCCTAATAGGTACCTACTGTCTTTTGATAAAAGATGGTGCTATTAGATTCGTCATTTTATTTTTCTAAAAATAGTAGTACTTTATTATTAACACCTGTAAAGTTTCATATATATCTGTCAACCTATTAGTACATTTCAGGTTTTAATTTTAAAATTAAACCAGTAAAGAAAATATTTTTTTAATCGGAAATTAAAAGGGGTATTTTCTTCCCCCCCAAAAAAATTTTTTTTTTCCCCCTGCGTGAAAAGTTATTGATTATTAGTAATAATAATAATTTATTTAAATATTTATTTCTTATAATTATTTGTATCTGTCAGGATTTAAACTTTTCACGTAGGTGTTTAAAAAAAATTTTTATTTTGGACGGGGAAGCACCAAAACAAATTCAAAAACGTTGTTAAAGGAAAAAACAATTTTAACCCCAAAAAAAAACTAGTTTAGTAACTTAGACCTAAAAGTCCCAAAACTTAAAAAAAATCTGTACTTTTTTTTTTTGTGGGCAATTCTTAGGTCTTCGCGGATGCTTTCGAGCGAGAAAAAGTTTAGCACGATTCCGATGTGGAAACCCCCCTGAAAGTTTCCCGCGAATATCCCCCAAAAAAAAGAATAAGAGAATTTTTTTTCAGACAAAAAATAAAATCCCTAATTCTACAAAAATGGTTTTTTATCTTTTTTTGCAAAAAAAAATCCAAAATTAAAAAAAAAATTTTTTTTCAAAAAAAATGGTAAAGGGAAAATTTTTTTTTGGAACATTGAACACTTGCAAAAAGGCCCATTATAAAAAAGAAATGTTAAAAACAAACCTTTTTTTTTAAAAAATATTAATAAATAAATGGGATACTCTCGAAACATTGTGAAAAAAAAATTTTATCTTTTTTTTTTTTTAAATTTTTGAAAAAATCAAAATGGACCCAAACTCATATGCAATAATAGGTAGGGGGTTTCCCTTTTCCAAAAATTTTTTTAATAATTAAATAATTTTACATCATTGTCAAGTAATGGAAAAATTTTGTCCGCTCGCTAATAAGTGAATTCATGAAGATAGGGGGCATTCTAGAGGTAGAGCGGCAGCTGAAAAAAAGGGCACTTTTGGGTCCCGTTATCTCAAAAAATCTCTATTTTTCGAAAAAAATTACTTGGGGCCTTTTTGTGATTACAAGGCGATCTTTATATTTTGTCTAAAAAAAAAAATTTCCCCAAATTTCCCAATTTTTGGCAAATATTAGCGGGATACCCTTTTTTTGGGCCCTTCGGGGCCTTTTTTTCCCCCTTTCCCACCTGTTAATGTTGACAAATTTTTTTTTCCTTTTGGGGAAAAAAATGTACAATTTATTTACAGCTTTGTCTCTTCACTTACTGGACTAAACAGTATAAAGATGATTGCTGAATTAAAGCGTTTTTATACATATACAGTCTTTTGTCCATTAACCAAGAGAAATTTAGAAAAATCTTTAATTAATTAGGCAATAAAAAGGAGTGGAAAAACCCCAAAATACTTCCCCTTCGAAGCGACTTGGTTTCCCCAGAAATGGCCCGGTACCCGAAATCCCCCACTTTTTCTTCCCTTTTTTGTCCCTGGAGTGTCTCGATTGTAACACCTGCTGTCTTCGGAGTTTTAGCTTCCCTTCCAAAACTTTAGTTCTTTAAGTCTCGTTTACTACCCCTTACTTTAATTAAGACACCCAAATAGACTATCCCAAAATAAAAAGAAAACTAATAAAAACGTTTTTAATAGGCCTTTTCATCATGTGATGAGCGCAAGCGCAGCCGCCATGTTGAATTAGCGGCAATTCAAAAGTTTCGTAATGTTTCGTTCAACAATGGCTGGAAACTCAGTATTAGCTCCACAATTAAATCAATCATTAAAAAATCGCTAATGGTCCTTTCCTTATTTATAATTCTGTCGAAGTCCATAATTGTACACAATTAAAAAGGTGCCTCAAAAATGGACCCCCCAAAAAAAGGAAAAAAAAACCATTTTTATTGGGGGTTTGGGGATATCTTTAAAATTGAAATATACAAATAATATCTATAATTTTATATCATAAAAAAAACCCAAAATTAAAAAAAAAAGCAAATTTTTGGGCCTTTTTTTTTTATTTTCATTTTTTTTTTTTCCCCTAACTATACTTTTTAGTATATTTTTTTTTTAAATTTAAAATTTTTAAAGGTATTTAAAATGCTTGTTTACAAAAAACAATAAGAAAAAAATGGCCGATACTGACGCATGCGCACAAAAAAAGTGATGAACAGGCCTTTGTCAAAATTATGTGCATTTGGCGTAAGTTTAAGTATTTTTTTTTTTCAGTTATTTTGATACAACCATCTGTTAATAAAAACATTCAGAAACAACGTCCTTAACATGTAAATTGGTAAATATGTTTTAGCCTGTATGAAAAAAGTATTGTTATAAGTAAAGAAGAAAATTAACTTGTTTGTTCCTATTATATATACAGTAAACTGTGTTTAACAAATAATAAAATGCAAAAAAAGACCAATTCCCAATATATATCTTCCTATACAATGCATGCTTAACGGATATTGGTTCTAGCCTTAAAATACCACAAATAACACCACACTCTAAAACTGCATGACATCCATATATTTCAGATTATTAATAAAACGCCACAAACACAAAGAATGCCATTTTCCAATGTAACATTTCCTCATACCACTTTTATTAAATGGTTATTTATTTTATCCTTAAAATTCCACAACACAGCATAATTAAAACTAAAAGACATTAATTGCATAGTATATAAATAAATATATTCGTGTAATAAAACAAAAAGAATTTAAATTTGTTATTTTTTTTTATAAAAACAGAAAAAACCCGGTTTAAATTTTTTATTAAAAAGCTGAAAAAAAAAACCTTTTTTTTAATAAAAAGGCTGCCCCAAGGGGGTCTCGAATATTGCAAATATCTTTTAAACCTTTTGTAGTAATTTTTGAACAATATAATTTTAAAAAGGGAAATTTTACTAAGAAAATAAATGTTATTTTTTTACAATTGTAGGTCTGTCCGTCTGTCGGTTTTTAAGGGCCAAAAAAAAACTGGCTTTTATTTAAAAAAATATTTTTTGGAATAATCGAGCTAAGTTAAAGTATGTCAAAAGGGATTTATCGTTTTTTATATATATATATATATATATATATATATATATATATATATATATATATATATATATATATATATATATATATATATATATATATATATTAAAAAGATGGCATACCGGGGAAAAATTTTTCCAAAAAGGGGCTAGTTTTGCACTTTATAGGTCTATTTTCTATTGAATTCGGTTTTGCATTAAAAAAATCATAAATTTTTCATAGGAATTACTGCTTATCTGAAAAACTTTAAATTGATATAATTCTGTCATTTTCACAGATAAACACATAAAACCATGTACCACAGAAATTGGCACAAGAAAATCAATTTTTATCCGTAAAAATTTATCGATTATTCGATTTAAAATACCAAAGTAAATAATACTTTTTGGCCCTTGCCTGTAAAATATTAAAAACAAAATTACATTTATCCAATTTTCTTTTTAAACTTATATTGGTAGGTAAATTTTCGTTGAAGAATTACAAGCGGAATCCCTGTATGTTTCCTAATACCATTCATGTTCAATGGCTTTTAATTCTAATTTTAAAATTCTATAAAAAAAAAGAACAAACTCAAAGAACTGCACGGTATCGCATAAAAATATTTTCGTGTGTTCACACGCGTATGTAAAATAGCAACACGGCAGCGTAAGCGCAAATTTGGAATCTGCATAATGAATGTTGAATGCCGACTACACTACTACTGCTCACAGGAATGATAAAATTTGAATAAGTTTAAAGAACATAGGCGCAGTTTCAAAATATAATGGATAATAATGATTTAATTAGCTGGGTAGATTCTTTAAAAAAAAAATCACAAGATAACTATTTCACTTTTTTTAATAGGAGGAAAGCTATAAAAATGGTCTTGTTTAGTCCTCGTTGATAACCCTGTACCAGGCACCGTAAGTACCTAGTTTTTTAATGTTTGCCCATTTTTTCCTAGTTCCGTCAACGATATCCCTACGTCATCATTTTTATACAACACGATAATGCCACCACGAATGTTCTAGTATATTAAGTATTAGGGTCAGTAAGTGTTCATTACTGGTTGAGGATGTTCTTGGAGATCGAGCTGCAGTCGAGATCTCCAAAACAACCAAGACCAGTAAGAACTTACTGAGCGTGATGCTTATGCTATTTTTTGCACGCTCAAAATAATGAGTTGATTAGGAATATAAAAATAGACAAAAATATATTGTTAAACCTTAATCAAATACCTAGCTGGTATATTGAGTTCCTATGACAAGAAATTTATTTTTTGTTATTAGTATTCCATTTGTCACAGATTTGTCAACTTTAGCTTGTTCATTTCGACTTTGTGTAAGATATAATGCGGCAAGAAAGTGACGATTCTGATCTGGCGAATGCTTGGAACGCAGGATGTCCTGCTATTAACTCTGTGAAGTCCAAACAAAGGTACAAAAAGATCTTCCAGCAATTCATAAACTGGTGCAATTTCTATTTCTGACGTTTACAAATTATTGATTGGTAAGTGATTACTTACCGATCAGGAGTAGGTAAGTATTCAATTACCGATTAGTAATTTGTGAACATCATTACAGGTGACACTAACAGATGATCACTTACAGTAAAGTTGCAATGTTACCTGAGCGTGCAAAAAATAAATAACTACTACCTCTGAATTAGCCCCCATTAACGTCTGATCTGGGTAATGTCATATAGACGGGATCTACAGTTTACAGTAAAAATTCACAACACACAACAGCACACGGTCTGTTAGTAGGATAGCTAGTGAACAATTTTAAGTAGGTTCTTGAGGCACAATTTAAAAACATCAAGGGTTGGTAGGGGCCACTATCCTTTGGCCAAACCTTGACTTTTATGTTAAGGGATTCTTCAAGGACAATCACACAAATTTTCAAAGTGCCTCAGGAATCTACTCAAAATTGTTCACCAGCTCTCGGACTATGTGCTTATGGTCACCTAGGGTTTGTGTGCTAGAAAATTTGAAAATGGGAAATAGAGAAAAGGTATCCCAATCTTCTTGGATGGACAAGATTCAGCAAAATCCCTAAAAATAAACGAGTCAAGCCTGTTCGTGTCTGAACCTAAACCCGTACTGGGAATATTAAAAATCATGGGTGACCGGCAGGTAGATGCAAATACGACACTAGGCGCATTAGAATATTATACTAATAACAGTGCTGATCTAAAACTGTGGAAAAGATACAACTGATAACTCGGCATTTTAATGAAGAACACATCGGTGTACTAGAGTCACCCTAACAAATGTACTGAAATATTTATCTCTTATGTTTTAATTGACCAGGGTTGAGATCAATATTTATCAATTAATGTCAGCGTGAGTTACAATATTTTTCAGCGATCGTTGTTTAATTAAATTTAAAAAATCATAATTTTTGCTAACTTTAGTTCGGGCCGTATTTTGGTTTTAAGCTACCAACCTAAAAAATATCAATGTTAACATCTAAATGAGAGGGTTATGTTACGTAGAAAGTTTTTGTTTTGTATACAGGGTGCTTCATGTCAATACTTCAGGTACGTAGTCAGGGTCCAAAAATAAACCTAAAAGTCTATACACATATGGGTCCGCAAGGCCTTCGTTTCCGAAATACAGGGTGTTAAAGTTTTTATCTAATTTTTCTATTTTTTAAATAAAATATATGATGATAATGTAATTATTGGAGTATAATTTGATATCCGGGGTTTTTTTGGTATGACGAATTCGAATGTAATCTTATTACGGCTCTTACTTGTAGGGGGCATACCTACACGTCTTTTTACTATTTTGAACAACCACAACTTTTTGGTACGACCCTGTAATACATTTTTAAGTAAATTAAATAACTGTTTTGTCATTTTTACGTTAAAAAGGTATACCTGTTAAAAGTCGATATGAGCAACCGTTTTTGAGATATTTGGATTTTAAAAAAAATGCCACGCATGACACACATCTGATTTTATAATAGCAAAATTTGAAAAAAAATTAAATAAAATGTATAATTAAACAATATATTTTAATTTTCAAAATTATTGTTCTTAAATTATGTTTAGCAAAACATATATATTTTTTTAAATATAAAAAAATATAAATAAAAATTTTAACACCCTGTATATCGGAAATGAAGGCCTTTCGGACCCATAGTTGTATAGACTTTTATGCTTATTTTTGGACTCTGAGTACGTACCTTAAGTATTGACATTTCCTCATGAATTACCCTGTATATTTGTATACGTTAATAATACTCATAAATACTCGATCACCAAAAAAAGTACATTATTTTAAATTTTAAATTATTAAGATACTTGAAAAATACCTTTTGCTAAAAGCTCCGCCTGTGACTTCACTGACTTTCAAACAAACTCGAAATCTTCGCGGGTATTACGTAATATGTCTTCGTGTCTGCGACGTGTAATATTTTCTCTAGTTGCAATTTTTGCTCTTTATCAAAGTCTAATATTAAAATCATTTTATTTATGAAAGTAACAGAGCCAGATAAGTAGACAAACTTAGAATTTTAAATTAACATGTAAAAGGAGTCCAATATTAAAAGTAATTTAAAAATTTAGGTTCAAATAAATAATAAAAATGCAAACGGTGACAACTTTTTTTAGACACACTGCATAAACCGAAATATATATATATATATATATAATATATATATATATATATATATATATATATATATATATATATATATATATATATATATATATATATATATATATATATATATATATATATATATATATATATATATATATATATATATATATATATATATATATATATATTTTTTTTTCATATCTTGAGACAAGTTGCAAAGGCATGGAACTTAAGAAGTACGAACGTACCGTGGCCGTGGGTATAAGGGACAATTTGTCAACACAGTACTTAAACATTTGAAGCTTTGTAGAAGAAGCAAAGAATTAAAATGTCTCATATTTTTGTATTATTTTCATTTTACTTATCTTGCCGCGGCTAACTAACAGCCTTGTTCCATCGTTGAAATTTATTTCGATAACAGACGATTAAACAAAGTACGGATTTATTTTATATTCACCCCTTTGTCAAGAAACAAAAAACTATAAATTTAAACAAAAAATGAAGTTCTGGGTTGTGCTAAGTTGTTACTGTGCAGTTTTATTCTCTCGCAACACTAAATATGAAGTAGTAAGTAAATTGCTCATTTTATTGTCCCTAAAATTGCGCCAAAATTCTAGGACATGACTGCAAACTTCTAAAATACTTCAAAAATAATACCGCCCCTATTTCGGGGTGTTTCGAGTAAAAATGTGCAGTTTTAAAATTTTTCTTCTTAAAACTTACTTACATGCATACCAAATTTTAAGTTTCTACTCCCTCGGAAAGTACCCCATAATTCTGATAAGTCATGAGTCATCTCATACCTTGATGTACAAAGATAACGGAGTTAAGAAAGGGGAGAAACATGTTGAAATATTTCGTGTAATATACACACTGCGTGCGTCGGGCCGAAACTTGACCTGGCCTAGATAGTTTAAAGCGTCCTGGATAAGGCTGTTTAAAACCTATTTAGCATTTTGAAATTGGTTTGTCAACTACGTCATCTTTTCACACTGAAGTACGAATGGTTCAGAACCAAAAAATGCGCTTTGCGACTTGCGACAGTCGTACACAAAATTATCGCCATATAGTAGGAAGGTAGGTAGGTGGGTAGGTTAAAATTGAGTGGACTTTTTACACCCTCCACTGCGACCGCTCGGTCTATTGTGGCTCACACCTTTTTATATTTCTCCCAATAGGATCGGAATTCTAATAAACGATCCAGATTGGGGGGAAATTTTTTATCTTCTCTGTTTGTGTCGCCACCGGACACGAGCCGTTTCTGAAGTGTCCTGGTGTCCTCCCTGGGGAGATGACGAGCAGACGATTAGATCCACCTTTCCCTCCTCTCCCGGGCTAGTGACGTGGGTAGCTACCAGGTCCTTGTTACAGGCCCAAAAGTTCTTCTGATGCCGCATCTCCGGCCTTATCCTATGAAAACGGTTTCCCCCTTTCTGTTAAAGCCATGAAAACCCCCTTTTTCCCATAAAAGGGGGTTCGTCCGCCTTCTGTTTGGATTCAGGGAACCCTTCCTAAGCACCTGTTTGTTCGGGATGGATTAGCCATTTCCCGTGAAACAGGCGCCGGTGACTTCAGGGGAACCTTAAGAAACGGATTCCCCGTTTTGGTCGGCGCACCTTTGTCTGCTTGTGAACTTGAGTGGCACCTCTTAAAACGGATTTATCCGTTTCGGTCAGGGCACCTATGTCACTTTTTTTCTATGAAAGCGGTTCTGTCCGCTTTCTGTTTGGAGCTAGGGAAGTAATAGTCCACCAGGGCAGAGCCCCGCACTACCGCAGAAAGGGGTAGATACTCTGGGGGTCGAGAGGACCCGTTGGGGACACCTGTTTAAGGGACAGGATGTCATTCACTCATCACACGGTACTAACCCTTGAGTTAAAGCCTTGTGTTCATCTTAGCTTCGATCCCCTTTCGAGGGGGCAACAAGAATTGGGTCCAGCAAATCCGCATGTTCCAAAAGATCCTACTGGGCCCAACCACAACGACGATGTGTGAACACAGCGGTTGGGCGCCGTATAGTAAGTAAAGCCCGGTTCGTCTACAATTTAAACACCCAATCTGGAAGAGACATCTTTTATTTTCGTCCCTTTTATGCCATCCGCGCCGAACTCGCCCATCTCTCTCTAACAAAAATTGATTGTTGAACGGACCGGGACTAGTACTAGTACGGATCATTATATTTTTTCCTATTTTAGTTTAATTCGTGATGCAGTATTTTGAAAGGACCACAAATTTAGCGCTGTTCCATATAAGATTAAATACGCTTTACCAAAAGTTAGAGGTTCTCAATGCTTAAAAATATTAAGTTTATAAACACACAACACTGTCTGTTTGTTATTTAGTAATATTTTACACTATTTTATACTTTTTAGACCCACCTAGTCCTAAAATACACCTTTCATAAGAGCAATTACGTAAAAAATAATAAAATAGTGTGTATTATTAATTAATAACAAATAGACCTATGTAAACTTTAAAAAATTAATATATTTTTAACAAAACGCTCAAAAAATTCAGGTTTTAAAATTTTCTAATTCTTTAATTTATATTGCATTAGTTTTAAAAAAATATTAAAAGATTCGTTGTGAAGATATTCTGATTCAGATATCATTTTGATTGTTAATATATTGTTTCACAGACGATAAAAAAGTTCTTATTTAAATCTTAAAAAAAGCCGTTTTACGAGTGAACTACCTTAAAATATTTTCACGCCAAAAATGGCTCAGATATCGCGACTACCAAATATTCAGGACGAAGCCGAGCGAAGTTGTAATTACTACACACACTACCAAAAAACCTGTATTTTCTGATCAGTTATTTTAATGGATATGCTGGCGGAATCCATAACTAATTTATAAAAAGGAAATTATCAAAGCAAGAGCAAACCTCATAAACATATGAACGCATTAAGGGATGATACATGAGCAGTTCGTAGGTCACTATGCATTAAATGTATTCGGAGAGACGACGTTTATATTTTATTTATGAAAATTGAATAATAAAAGTCGGGAAAGAGACGTTCGACGAGACATCAAAAGCCAAGAGAGCTCGCACCTTTATAAGCTAAAAAGCTTTAAAAAGTTTTAATGGATCAAAGCACGCGAAGTTAAAAACTTCGGTGTTTTTTAAAAAAAGTTACTTTTAGGGCCAATAATAGTGTTAAAAGTACAAGGTATAGTGACAAAGAAAATAGGTTTTTATGAATCATTTCTACTCCGATTCATAGCAATTTGTTACTTAAATTTAACCTTTGAAAGATAAATTATTTATTTAGTTGCTTATGTTATTTTTTTAATAAAATGTCCAAAATAATAGGTTATTTTCATTAAAAGTGCCTTTATTAACATAATTACCACAACAAATGTAAAAGATTAGAATGACGAAATCATGGACCTAGTCCTTCTACTTACACGAGTGTTGTAGTCATGTTTAAACGCACATGTGATGTACGTTTTACCTACAACCGAAAAAAAGAAAATACTGTTTCAATTTTTGTTTATTAGTTGCCTTTAACACCCCTAACTATGACATTTGTCCTATTTTTTTAAATTCTATCTGTAGGGAATTTTTGTCTGCTCGACATCATGGTTTCAAACGATGAGCGAATCCGAAAGTCTCCCTGCAGACATAGAAATTTCCGCAGTAAGTGCTACAAAATCCTTATTGCCGAAAAACTTGCGATCAAAATATGAAAAAATATACAACCAGTTTTTGACATGGTGTGATAGCAAATAGGTAAAAAATTAATGCAATAAAAAAGTGATTTTCATCAGCAGCAGGGATTCTTTTGAAGATATGTACAAAATGTGTTATTAATATTTATAATAATTAGTTTTATAAAAAATTATTATTTTAGGTATTTGTGGTTGTTTTTTATTATTAAAAAAACTAGTTGTGTTATAGAATCATAACACCACACAGCAATAGTCTTAAAACAATGTGCTCTTAAACTTGCAACTCTCCAAGAATTGAAATAAGTAAAACGTAGTTTTTTAGGTGATGTTTTTGGACCCATAGATTTTGCACAATAATTTTGCAATCCCATTTGGTTTAAAAACATTGACAATTTCGCAAATTGGTAAGAGTCTAGAATATTATACCTAGACATTTGATTTTTTTACATATATTAGAGATCTCAAGCTTTTAAATGCATTTTCTTAAATGAAAATCAAGTTATAAGGAGTTCATGAGGGAAATAACGGTTTAAACAATTTTCGTTTATTAAACATCTTTTCCTCATTTTGTTGGTAAAATATTAAAAAAGTAATATAAGCCATGTGCAAAAAGCTGATATTTGCTATTGTTTATAGATTCACTGTGACCGCCTGTCAACTTTAACCGCTTGTATTTTAGCAACCAATTTACCGATTGACAATTTCCATATTTCAAAAGTCGCGCCTTTCTAAGTCTTTTTAAACATATTTTAAGTACAATTTTTAATCAAAAGTACCGGAAATGCTAAATGTGCTTTTAAGAAAAAAAAACTTTAAACAACTACTGAGGACACCCAAATGATCAGATTTTCTCAAAAAAAAAAACTTTTAAAAAGCTTCGAGTCTCTAGTATAAGCGGAAAAAATGCGAGTGTCTATGTTCAATATTTTGAAATCTAACCAATTTCCAAAATTGTTAATTTGTTTTAAGCGAAATTTTATTGCAAAATTATTGTGCAAAAACTATCAAGCCAAATTAAACAAAATATACCTTAATGTTTTAACAAAGCATGTTTTTTTTTTGGCCGAATATGCAGATCCTCAAAAAAAACTAAAGGATTAAAAAAAATCAATAAAAAATTACGTTTTTCTTTGCCTTGTTTTTTTGTTTTGTTTATTACTATTTTTCAAAAACCATGCCGCAATATGCAATATCCTATTCCAACTTGTAGGAAATGTAATTATACAACTTTTCTTTCTCGACAACTTTTCCCTACGACCAATAATTACAAAGTTATGAGCAATTAAATTAGTAATAATTTTTTTCACATTCTGTATATTTAAAAAAATTTCTGGACAATTTTTAGAGAAAGCCTATTTTGATTCCTGTTATTTACATTTCTCTAACAGGTTTCCAGCAAAAACATGCCTGCCACCTCGTGCATCCATTCAAACACACACATACTGGGTTTATTAATATTTTATTTTCTATGTGCACATTAGATAATTTTATACCAAATATCAAAACTTGTTCGAAAGTTTATTAATTAATTACATCTTCTAAAGTTAAGGACTTTAGATGACAGGTCTTGCAGATTGGATCAGACATTGATCCGGAGTGAATTATTGCCTTCGCGAAAACTTTAAAATTTCAACAATAAAAAAATAATAAATTTAAATTTTAAATATATAAGTATAATCAACAGTTTTCAAAGAGTTTTTTGCTTGGAAAATTGTGTAAAACTTTTTACATTATGCATATAAAGTGGTAAGTATGTATGTATGTATGTATGTATGTACGTATGTATGTATGTATGTATGTATGTATGTTATTATTATGTATATATTTTTTTATATATATATAAAAAAAAAAAAAAAAAAAAAAAATTTTTTTTTTTTTTTTTTTTTTTATATATATATATATATATATATATATATATAATATATAAATATATACAGGGTCCTGCAGCTCACCTTCCGTCTTATGTAGCTCATTTATTACTTAATGTAAAATTTTCATATTTTGCAGACGTTACCTTTAACCTACGGTGCATTTTAGGAAAATAATTTTGGTTATACAGGGTGTCACAAAAAAGTGTGACGTCACGATGGTGCATTTTTTAAATGAAACACTGTGTATTTTTGTATATTTAGGGACCTCTTGTACTCATCTATCTTTCTCTAAAATTTTGTCAACATCGGTTCAGTAATTTCAGAGAAAAAAAATAAAATATAAAAAAAACTGTTTTGCACCATTGAATTTAAAAATGAATAAAAATACCAGTAGTGCTTGATTATTAGAATTAATCAAGGAACATATTAAGTAACGTAATATCAGTCGCTTAGGTCATGTTTGGTTAATTCGAACTGTACAGGGTGTCCAAAATTTAGTGTCAAACTTTTCAAATTTGAAAGCACTTTATTTTTCTTATTTTAAATATAAGCCCCTGTATATTTTAGGTCATTAGATGCAGAATTAAAAAAGAAACATTTTTCTAATTATAACCCTATCGAAATTCCTAACACATTAAAAGTTATTCGTTGAAAACTCATTTTGGCATCTATTTTAATAGTAATACCATTGAATAAAAGTGAGGTGGCTATGAAAAACAATTAATTGACATTGGAGTTTATTTAACACACAAAATCTTATTTTAACGTGTTATAAAAATTCGAGTAAATTATTATTATTATTAATTGATTAAAATTAATTTAAAGAAAAACCTTTAAATGTTAAATAATTATTTATTTTTAATTTTTAATACTTTTGGCTAAGATTAAGGTAAATTAAACCAATTTCTAGGTAATAATTAACGTTATTGGAAACTCTAATGTCAAGAAATTGTTTTTCATATCCCCCTATATTTTAATTAATGGTATTATATTAAAATACATGCCAAAATAAGTTTTCAACAAAATTTTTTTAAATTTTTAAATATCAAAAATTAAAAAATTTTTTTTTTTTGAAATATAAAAAAAGGGGTTTTTTTAAAATAAAAAAAAACTTTCAAAAAATTTTTACATATTTTTTAAAAAAAAATATTTTAAAAAAAAAAAGGGGGTTTTTTTAATTTTTTATTAAAAAATTTTTTAAAATTTTTTAAATTTTAAATTTTAAATTTAAAAATTTTTTTTTTATTTTTTAAAATTTTTTAATTTAAAAATTTTTAAAAAATAAAAATACCCAAATTCAAAAAAACGGTTTTTAAAAAAAAACCCCCCAATGGCCCCTTTTTAAAAAATTTTTTTAACACGTTAATTTTTTTTTTTTTTAATTTTTTTTTTAAAAAAAATTTTTTAAAAAAAAAAAAAAAGGTTTTTTTTTTTTTTAAAAAAAAAAAGGGTTTATTAAGCCTCGTCAAACTTTTTTTTATTTGTTTTAAATAAGTCGATCCTCATCTCCATTTAGATTTTAAAAATACAATGTAAAAACCTAACTTTAAAGCCATTTACCCATCTAGTTATATATCTATCCAATTTTATCATAAAAGTTATGGCGGTATTACTATCGGGTTCTTAAAAATAAAGAGGAGCCATTAAATTCAGAAATATCATTATAAAATAAGTGTTCTTAAATCTATAAAAACTATAAAAATTTATCGGTATAGTTAAGGGATCCATATATCTACGCAGAAGGTTTAATAGAAATTGTCCACGAGTTCCTAACTACAGGGTGTTCGCAAAATACGCGGCGATTTCTCATTGAAAATGTAAAAAAAAGTTTATGTAAATATGGGTTAGAAAATGCATAGTTTCTAAACACTTAAAACCGATTAATTTTAAGTTTTTGGTTAGTTTCCCTAATAATAGTTAGATCTAACTGGAAATTAAAATTTAATTTTTATGAGTTCTTTTTAATGTAGTCCAGAAACTTGTAGTTATTTTTTTTCGAAAACGAAGCAGGAAAGAAAAAGATATTAAGAGACAATAAAAGTGTATTTTTAGTTGCTTTACCAAAAAAAAAATAATAATAATAAATAAAAATTGCAAAAAAGTCAGAGACGTACATTTTTTTACAATTATTTTCGATAAGGTGTCCCCTGAGACACCACTGGACGGACTGAACAAGTTTACCAACCTGTATCTTAGAAACTGTGCATTTTTAGAGCCATAGTTATAGAAACTTTTTTGGTTATATTTTTTAATAGGAAATCACCTACTGACATTTGGCCGGTGCATTTTTCGACACCCTGTATACCAATTACAGGCTTGGATCCTTAAGTATAATTATGTTCATTATTTACCTTTAACAGTAAGTGTTCATTAATCATTGCCTGTTGACTCAATTCTGCGAAACAACTATAATATACCTATCTTGCTTGTTTACGTTATCCAAAATTACTAAACGTACCTACGTCCCTCTTGCAACTTTTATTTTTCAATGTATTTGATGCTATAGTGTCTAACAACTTAAATAAGCTTGTGTAAAGCAATTGTCAAAAACTTCCAATTGAAAATGTTCAGTATTTTTCTTGCTACAATTTTCCCACCTGCATTCGCGAACTTTTTGATAATTAAAAATTACCGCAATTTTTTTTTATGCCAGAAAAATAAAGCAGGCGCTAATTTTCTTGTAGCTTGCCGGCTATATTCGTCCTTCCACAAAATGGTATGCTACTGTGGTTAAATTTTAAAATTCACCCTTTTAAAGTTGAAAATCGGACATTATTCACAGTTGTTTTACTTTAAATTTTGTTTACTAATGTGATAGTTTGTTAGTGTCCTGTTACATATTATGTATGCTCAAATTGCTACGAATCCAGCTTGACGACGAATAGCACTGATGATGGTCTTACCGAAAGCGCTCTGCTAGTTTCTTCATTTCCTATATTGTTACTTGCACATAGACACAATCAAATTTTATAAAATTTTTGCAAAATTTCATCAGGAATCAGATTTCTACCATCTTCCTCCATTTTGTCAATTTTACCAAAAATGATTGTAAAATAACACTAATGTTTAACTGACTTTACTTTTCACCTTGACATTGATAAAAACAGGACAGTTGGGTTTCCTGGATATATCAACGCAGATTTTTCGTCAAATTTAAAAGTGATGTCAGTACTGACCAGTAAACAAAAATCTTAAAATTCGTTTCCGACGCAGACAATTTATTTTATAGATATACGAAGTAGATTAAAAATACGTTTTTATTTCAGAACATAAATTTTAATAGTACAACATGAAATAAAATATTGGACATTATTCGTCCGAAAAACCTTTACAATATTCGTTTCTAAATTCCAGACTAGGTTTCTTCCTCGCCTCGTAACATCCCACTTATACTGTTAAGGTTCATTTTCCGGACTTATAACGTAACTATCTATTTCGATATAGTTTACCAAGTTTTTGCGAAAATTCCTACTGGCTCATATGCAGCATAAATTATTCATACCGAGTGTCATTGTCATTTGGACTTTGCATTATCCGCGTGGAATATAATATGGGGGATAGAAGTTTAAAACTTTTCATGTAAATCGCGATGTACGTTTGAACGGCGATAAACTGAATCCGAATTAGGCCATTCGCTGTATGATTTCGTTGCATGTCAACTAAATTATGCAAAAAAATATAATCTGCGCGTTGCAAACACTGAAAATGGATAGATGAATAAAAATACGGCTTCATTTACATTATATATTGTTAAATGATGCACTAAAAAATATCTGTATATCCAGATATGAAAGGAATATTAGGCTTTGTAGGATAAAACTATATTAATTAAAATAATGCATATACATCGCATATGTTGGACAATAATTGCAAATATACATATAGACTTTATTATTTTAATTTAAATCTTGTGATTCTCCACGAAGGCTTAGAGCCTAAGTCTGATATAATACGAGTCCCGCACCGTCTGATATTATCCGGTCCAAATTGCATTTAGATCAATGATATTTACAAAAATGAGAATGAATATTAATGTATAATTGCAATGTAATTTTACAATTAATGCGTCAAAATGCAAAAAACATCCTGTCAACAAAAAACTGCATCCTATCAACTAGCAAGGCAATTAAGATATTCTACATATTGTTTGGGGGTTTACGGAAAAATAAAAAAATGTATTATTATTTTTGTATGTCCAACACTAGTTTGGGACATAATGACATAAAAAATCAAGTTGGCGACAATATTGTGGACGTGAGAACAGACCGGATGATTCCCCAATACTCATTTAACAAAAACATCGAGGTAAAAATTCCAGATCGAAGTAAGTGACAGCAACCCGATCTCCTTAGCATGGTTGGAGACATCTAGTATACAGATGGTTCCAAAACCGAGCAGGGAGGTGGAACGAGCGTGTACAGTGAAATAAGAAATTCACAATTTTTCATTTCACTAGAAACACACAGTTCTGTATTTCAAACGAAAATATACGCTTTACTGCACTGTGCAAAAGAAAATATAAGGAGGGCTTATAAAAACAAGCGGATCTGCATAATAACAAAGAGACAGGCGTCATTAGGGGCACTAGTAATCCCCAAGCTAACGTCCAAGTTGACATGGGAATGCCAAAGAGAACTGGAAGTTCTGGGAGAACGCAACAGGGTAACTTTGCTGTGGGTACAAGGACATTCGGGAATAGGAGAAAACGAAAAAGCGGATGAGCTAGCGAAACAGGAATCATCCACACCATACTTTGGACCAGAACCTATCTTTGGAATGACTAAAACTACAGCCCGAGGGCAAACCAGGGAATGGATCCAAAATAACCACGAGGAATACTCAGTAGCCTCAGTAGAATAAGACATAGAAAAGGCTTTATAAGGGGCCCATCCAAAAGAACGAAGGAAGAACTACTTAAAGTAGGATAAGACTTCTCATAATAGTAGCGCTGCTAACAGGGACAATAACCTAAAAGGACACCTACACAAGATAGGCTCATACAATGGGACCCAAATTGCAACAGCCTACCATATCCTATGCGAATGTGAAGCTTTAAATCACAAAAGAGAGGTATTGTTTTGGCAACCGAATATGAGTCCACAGGAATATATTAACCAACCAGTCTCGGTGTTATACAAACTTGTAGACGGAACAAGACTACTCAGAAGATTGGAATAAAAGATATTGGGAGATTAGGCACAAAAAGTCCAAGAGACTGCGATGCCTCCGGTAGTAAATCTAGACGGCTCTCATGGAAAAAGAAGAAGATGTTCAACACTAAGACTTTATAATAAAAACTTGCGTTCATCCTACAGTATTCTTAGTTATTCCGGTCAGGTAAGGAATCTCATTTTGATACATCTACAAGTTATAACTTGTCTAATAGATTCGTTAACAGCCAGTATACTATATGGATGAAGAAATACTTAGAATGTGAAGTTCATGGCTTTTCCATAATGATAAGATATTAAGAAAACATAGATATTAAAACTTATTCGAAGCTGATAGAATTTTTTAAGCGAAATTCAGTGGGATATCGACCAAAAAATTTTTTTGATTGAAACTCCGGACAGTAAATATTTAATAATGAAGGTTGTCGCATTTTTAAGAATGGCGCGCCCTTGCAAAAGGGACAAATTGAATAAAATTACCATTGATGGTATAAACAAAAAATATATTTCATTGGTAAGAATTCCATTCAAGATCGTTTGTTATTTACAAAAAAGATAGATATTCAGTCCAACCTGAATATATCGGAGCTCTATACTGGTCACGGGTTTAGGTGATCTTCTGCTGCTTTATTAGCACATGAAGGGGGAGACATTTTAAGTTACAAGAGGCATGGGAGATAGAAATCATCCACCGTTGCAGAAGAATATGTTGATGAACCCCTTTGCAGTAAAGTAAAAACTGCAAAAATGGTACACTTGAATCCTCTTCTAGGACAGAGCACCAAGAATGCCGGTCTACAATTTCTACAAGGCCAGACAATTTTGTAAGAAGGGAAATGAATGCGTCTTTAAATAAAGCCTTGTCATTCTCTATTGCTAGACCTACTTTATACGATTGAAGAACCACCAGCTTCTTCAATCTATTCAAAACCAAGTGATATCTTCTGTTCCACCTAATGTTATTTTAACAAATTGTTTACACTGTAGAGACCATTTTATTGTTAAATTGTGTTGATTTGTTTATTTTTTAATAAATAACTAAAAGTGTTAAATTTGCTTGTGCAACAAACCCTTTTTTAGACTAGTGCAAAAAAGTATCACTTTATAAACAAAAAGTCATTTAAAAAAGCATACTTTTTGCACGATTTTATAAAAAATTATTTCAAATTTAGTTTCCTGTCAATTATTGTGCACGATTGCATAAACATGTTACTATTAAGCACATGTTCATAAAGGGATGCCATTTGTCCTTTGAAATACCATTTGAAATGCCATTATTTCATAACGATTTTACTGAAAAATATTTTTGTCCAGATAATATAACAAAGCAAAAGAGCTTTGTGCTATTAATTGGCCACTATATACGGCAATTAACTCATTACACAAATAAACAAGCGTTTTCATAGGAAAATGATTGCAAAAATTAAGTTATGACTTCTTTGACATTTCACAAACACTCAAACTGGTTTTTTGTAGTATCAATTACTCTGCATAAAAATTTAATCTCGTCACTCTTTTTTCTAATTTTTTTTCTTTAAAACTTTTAAAGTCTTAATTAAAATACTACCACTTTTTAAACAAACAAAGGTAACAAAGAGCCCGACGACTTAGCCAAAAGAGGATCAGCCATGGAAGTGATGGGTAGGTGATGGGTAGACAAGAGAGTCTTAAAGTTAGTGGTACAAACACCAGGACGAAGGCAAAGCAGTTCATTAAGACTGTTCGGCCAGTTACTTAGACAAACTGAGCCACAGTCAAGGTCGTAAGGATAACGGTAGGTCAGACTAACAGAGACTTAAACTCAACAAGCACACAGGAAAAGAATAAGCCTGGTCGGAGGAGCCTTTAGCTCGCAGGAGGCTGAAGACAGCGTACATGTGTGGTGCCACTGTAGAAGCACTATGTAGTCTTGGTGAGGAAAAGCGAAAACCGGCAAGATATATGGAGTGGCCAGTGTCAAGACTTTGGAGTCTAGTTAAAAAGATGGGCCTGGACAAGGTACTCTAAAGAATGATAAGAGAAACCACAATAAATCTGGTAAGGTTGCAGTGGTGGAGGTCATTTCTTGCATCTCCGCTCAAATACTCTAATCTAAGATTTTTTTACTTCACACATGCGGAAAGTGTATTTTCCAACCTAAACGACTTGCTGAAGCTTATATTTTGTAAAGGTAATAAAATTTTGACCTTTTTTTAGTATATTATTAAAATTTAATTGTAGTTATTTTTAACAGTCATTATGAAGAAGCCATAAATTTCACATTCTAAGCAAGAAAACATTGATATTAGACTTATAAACTTAATGTAAAACTATCTAAAAGACAGAATCGACGTTACTACAGAAAATTCGAAAGAAATAGCTCAAAGTTTTTTATGACCTGATTTTTCTTCGTGGTGTCAACTACCAACGGTAATCGCAAAGTCGTCATTTTTTTTTTAAATTGGATAACTAGTGCTAGTCTATATTTTTTATAGTTTAAAATTTTTTTTTAAAAGGCTCAATAAAAATAAAAGCAGTTAAAAGATTAGTTTTTAAGATGTTACGTCCCAAAAATTTTGAAAAAAAAAATCACGTGGTATAAGCAGATGAAAAATACATGGACATTCCGCAATCTTGTCAATCTTTTGACGGCATTTATTTCAAGGTTACCTAATTTTCTATGTATTGTGGATTTTGATGGCACAAGTCAGCCAGGATAAAGCTGCCGATATCTTTTACGCGTAAGAGCCTCTCGTTGATTGTTTCTACCGTAGCATAAGAAAATATTGCGTTTTTCTTCGTCTGAATAAACCATTTTGACCGATATTAACTGATAAGATAACCTAATTGTTTAATTTCTGACAACTATCAACAAAAGTATGTTAAAATAAAAATTTACCTTAACAGATTGACAGGCAACTCATTTTTATATTTATATATAAGGTTCCGCTAATTTTTTTTCCGAAATTATTAAGACGGAATATCTTAAAAACTAATCGTTTAACTGCCTAAATTTTTATTTAACCTATTAGAAAAATTTTTAAACTATGAAAAAATAGGGACGGAAACTAGTCATCCTATTTAAAAATTGACACGAACCTTTGGCAAACAAAACAATTTTTAGGTCATAAAAAACTTAGAACTATCCCATGTAATAAAATTTTGGTTTTAAAATTCTAAAATCAAAAATGAGCCAAAACCTGGGGGTTCACTTATAATGGATAGCACGTTACAGAATTATCCAATAAAGACTAATTAATGCCGAATTTGTGCCTTTTCTTGCAAAAAACAATTTGTGAAAAAGCCAAGTTAAGTATTTTTTTATTTAAATGAGTAATTTGAATTGAAACAAAATAGATACGACATAAAAGTAACAGTTTCTTAATGGGCATTATATTAAATTGATTTGTTTTTAAAAGCTTCTTTTTGTTTGCTAAGTTTAAATAAAAACGAATTGGGATTTTTTTTTTTAATTAACAACAGTTAATTAAATTCATATAAAAAATTTGCAATTTTAATTCGAAAATAAAAAAAGGTAACAAAAAATAGCTGAAATGCCAACAAGTCAATAGTCATGCAGATTTTATTACCTATTTCTATTTTTGAATGAAAATTGCAAACTTTTTTTAAATAATACATTTATTTTGGTATTTCTAAAAATGAATACGAAATCCTTTTTATTAAAACGTATTGACAAAATTAAGACACTTTTAAAAATAAATTAATAAAGTGTCCCATTAAAAAATATGAATTTTGTATCATATACGACGTCATATCATTTTATATTTTGTTGTTGTTACAAACCAATGTAGTTTTAAATGTAATTTGAAATAAATAAATATAAGTTTAAAAAATATCTTTTTGGTTTCAACTTAAATCACTTTCTTAGTGTCTTCTAGCATTCTACGGAAAAAAATACACAAAATGGCTATTAAGTCACTTTTTTTAGTTGTTCCACCATTTGTAACATTAAGTTTACTTAAGGCTTATAATGACACTTTTAATTTTAAAGAAAAAATTGCTTTAATGGAGATTGAGAAATTTCAAGCTTGAGAAGCTTTTATAGTTCCAAATTCAACCCGGTTAATACGCTCGAATTGCGGTCTAACTCGGTATACATTTGTGCCAATTAACAAACATAAACTACTTAGAGTAAAACGTCTCAAGACATCCTCCCTAATAGCCGTCCTAATCCATGTAAATTGGCTGAAAGGTGCCTGATTGATTAATTTAGCCCGTGCCGCAACATCGGCCAAATTGAAGTTGACGCGAACTTTCAAACTTGCATGCTTCCATCAAAACTATTTCCAAGATGAACGGTTATTGGGTTAGTTTGGCCTGACGGCTCGACCGCACAACACTTCCGGTCGATGTGAGGTGACCGCCTTTGAGATTTTGTTACTTGAAGCAGCTATTTCCAATAAATATCATACGACAAACTCAATAAGTGTTTATAGGGTCACCAGAAAGGAGTATTATAAAAGGCCGTTTGTACAATGAAGCGTTAATCTATGGTTTAAACCAAGATGTGAAAACTATAATGCATGAAATAATTTACACAAGTGGTGAGCTGCCAACTTAAGTTTGATCTTTAGATTTGTTGTTTACTACAAGCATAACGGGTGGTGCGTCGCCGAGCGGAACATAGGAAATCCCATGTAAATTTTAAGGGGGTTAATTATTCGCTTCCCTGTACATTTTACAGAAAAAATGTAGGATAACTTTTTGAAGAGACCAATCTGACAAACCCTCGTGCCAAGTTTCAAAAAATTTTAATAAGGGAATCTTAAATTATTTAATTAAATGTAATTGCAAAATTGCCAAATTTTCGTTCAGGTAAAGCAAACAACACGCACCAGCAAACAATTTGTTATAAGGCTTTGTCAAATCTGACGTACAGCCAAATACAAGAATTTTTTTTTTCGTTTCATCGATCTCACAACCATTACATTCAAAGTAAAAGACACGTTAACATTTTTTTTTATCAAACCTTTAATTTAATGTAACAATTAAGTTTAACTAATAACAATTATTACTATGATCATTAAAAATAATTTTATTATGCTACAATTTAATTAAACCATTAGCAGTATCTAAAATATTTTTAATTTATTTTTACATCAAGCCTTTTTGGTTTATTTTAACCATTAAACGTGTAAATTGGCCACATAAAATGTTTAACTCAGAAGATCGAAAACAGATTCCGAAAAAGAAGAACTGACCTTAATATTTTACTAGGTGTGGAAAAATAAAATGAAATAAAATACAATAACTTTTTTAAAAATAAAAGAGAATTACATAAAAACATTAATTAATCAAATGTTCAAACAACCCCCCATTAACAGCTAAACAATATCCCAACAGATCATAAAATTAATTTCTAACGTTGCTAAGTTGATATTGCGAAATTTTATTACTTTCTAACGAAATAGCGTTTTGTAGTTGGTTAAAATTCTCAAATTTTACACTTTTATAAATGACACTTTTTAAGTGACCCAACAGAAAGAAGTCATTCGGTGAAAGATCAGGTGACCTGGCTGGCCAAAGTATCCGGTACCGTGGACCAATAATATTGCCGTTAAAAGCATTTTCCAGGTACTCTAACCATACGGGCATTATGGGCGAGGCAACCATTCATTTGGTACCAGATCATTTCCCAAACAACTTTTTCCAAGGCGGGTCCATTTTGATTTTGAAATAAGTCCAAATAGGTTTCTGCTGTCAGGTTATAGTCCATAAAAAATGGTCCAATGATATGGTGTCCGATAATTCGACGAATACATTTGTTTTTTGGGGATATTGTGTCCAAGTATGAACAAAGCGATGTTCATTTTCTTGGCTCCAATACCGGCAATTCTGAACATTTGGTTTATTGTTGAGGGAGAATGTACATTCATCGGTAAAACAAATATTTCTTTAAAAAATCCTATCGTTATTTGTTCTTTCATTTTCAAAACAAAATGCCATTCTTCGCTCTTTATCTCCTCTCTGCAGCTCTTGATGTTTTTTGAATATATACGAATAATATTTGTGTTTTTTCAAAGTCCGCAATACGGTTGTATGATGATTATTTACCTCTTGCCCAAGAGCCCTCGTACCAACCATTATGTTTTCCTCCACACTTAGTAGAATAAAGATCTCGGTTCTCTCTTTATTCGGCTCTATTTCGATATCCCAAGTTGAACATTTACAATTATTTATTACGGTCCTTTGGACTCAAACTTACTGACAATACGTTTAATAGCTGAAATGGACGGAATAGACTTAGTGGGAAATAAACTAAAAATTTTCAGATACTGCTCTAAAAATGTTTCCCGCATAATGCCACTTAATTATGGATACTTTTTTGTCGATTGAATAATTCATATTTTTTTAAATACCGACTGTCAATGATTTATTGACACTTTTCTCATGTCGAGGACAATATTTATTTTACTGGTGTCTGTTTGGTTTTACCTAAACCGAAAATTTGGTAATTTTGTAATTACATTTAATTGAGTAATTCAAGATTTGCTTATTAAAATGTTTTTAAACTTGGCACGAGGGCTTGTCAGATTGGTCTTTTCAAAAAGTTTTCTTTCAAAATCTTACATTTTTTCTGTAAAATGTACAGGGGAGCCAATAATTGACCCCCTACCACCCGGTATACCTAGTAGAGGCGGCCCTGCCATTCGACCGTACGAACAGCGTGCCGCCAACCAATCAGCACGCGGAAGGAGTATTTTTAACTCCCAAAAATATTTAAAAACTTGCTATGGATATTTTGTGACGAGACAGTCTGTAGTGGATACCTCTGCATTTATATAAATTTTTTAAAACAGGGGAACTGATATATTTTTTATTATCTCAAAAACTGAGACAAGAGCGATGGGTCCGTGGTTAAATAAAAGAGTCTTGGTTTTAGTTAATGTTTGGCCAGCGATTTAAGCATTCATTACATTAAGCTTTAGAGATTTACTGTAAATGTATATTGTGTAAGTGTAAAGGTGGGTTTGGAAAAGTCTAAATATCAATTCATGTGTTTTTTTCTTTTGGAAAAAAATACAAGAAGTCAAAATTTTTATTACTTAGTAAAATAGTAACTTAACTTCTGTCATACTTAACAGTTAAGATATAAAATATTTAAAAAACAGCTCCATACTTTAATATGAAATATTTAAACTGTAAATAGTAATATTGCCAAATGATAATGTTAAACGTAAAGTTGTTCTTTTTACTTTCATCTTATTTAAATTTTTTCTTTTTATTGCGATATTGATATGAGAACACCTGAATAAATAAGACATTTTCCCATGCTTTTTTTAGTTAAAAAAAATATATAGCAGTTAAAAAAATTCTATACTTTTTACTTTGGTAAAAAAAATTCTCCATTAAATTACAGGTGTCCTAAAAATGCGTGTATAAAGTTGATGACAGACTCTGGTTATAAAACAGTCAAAGTGATTTAATTAGTAAACATTTTATCTGATTATATGTTTTTGTATCACAACTGAGATATTCGGGGTGACTTTTAAATCACTTCCACTTTTTTCAATTTTTTGAATGGAATTTTAAAATTACATGGGAAATCCCATGTAATTTTTAAAGAAGTCAATTATTTGCTTTTAATTATTTTGAAGAAAATTTTTATCGGAGTTTATTGAAGAGCATGCAAATCTACGTCCATGGTAAAAACTTTAGATTTTTTTGGTTACACCGTTGCGAGTTAGATGCTAATATATTTTTAAAAATTGTAACTTTATTATCGCCTTATGTTTATGAACAACAATAAATATACCATTTAGTTGTGAATTAACATTGTCATTTTAAAATTTAGTGCTTTATCATTATCAAAAAATCGTACAGCGAAAAGATTAAAGTTGTATTTATGCAACGAATTAAATAAGTTAAACTATACGTTTTTTTTGAAAAAATAAAGCACTTATTTTAAAAAAAAACTTAATTTTTTAAAATTTAATGGTATTTTTATTTTTTTTTAAAAGAGGGATAATAAGGTAAAATTTTTAAAAAAAAACACATCTAACGAAAACCGTGTAACGAGACTTGCATGCTCTTTAAAACATCAATAGAATTTTCTAGAAAAAATTGGGGGGAAACCAATAATAAACCCCCCAAAAAAATTTTAGGGGTTTCCTATACCCCCCCCTGCACCACCCGGTAAAATCATAGGATGTCAATATTTTGTTAATTATCATAACCCCTTTTTTGTTAAAAAAAAAAAAACTCAATAGCAGATTCATTTTTTTAAAAAAATTTTACATTCAAGAATAGTGTTTTTGGCTAACCGACCAAACAAAGTCAACTTAAAAATATCCAATGAGGCGCCGTTAAACTTTCAAATTATCATTTATTATATTTATTAACGTGTAAACAAATTACAGACCAATTATCCGGTCAACATTCTCGTAAACTGCATTACTTTAAAGGTGATTTGGCAGTGGTTCTGTAAATATTTTACAAATAAAATGCATCATATTTTAGAAACAATTGACGAGATTTTAGAGAATTTGGTCTAGAGGCATGTTTATCATGCCATTTTGCCACTTAAGCGAAATTTGTAGCTTGCTTATTTGTATTCTTATATTTCAAAAAAATTATCATTAACGGAAATTTTATTACATCCGCCTATGTGTATTTAAATTTCATATTTTAAATTTAAATTTTATTAGTATTACACTGTATGGGGCCAAGATTTTTTAAAATCAATTACTACTTACTTAGAATACTGTAACACTTTTGCCCAGTAAGGGATGGCTATATCAAAGCAAAAAAGCAAAGATATACCGGGTGACAAAAAACTTATTGTCCATAACGTTATTTGACTGCTTTTTGAGAGTTTTGGTATAGTTCATTTGGACCCATACCTTCCGTTTAATGTAACTCCAACTTTCACCGAAAATATACCTAGGTGGAGAATTTTAATTATATACAGGGTTCTCCATAAAAGACTACCCATTTTAATTGCTCAGTAAAATTGTTAAAACTTAATAAAACCAACATTTTATTACACTTAATTACAATTCACTCTTTGGGATTTACTCTAACATACGACTTATCCAAACTTTTAAAAATTACGTCTTTTCAAGATTTGACAAGAAATGATTTATGACACGATGAAGGAAAACCTGATCTATTCACTGGACCTCTTCAGGAATTCGGACTTTAAGATCTTAGATGTTTTCTGGACGAGTTGCAAAAACCTTTGATTTTAAATAGCCCCACAGAAAAAAGTCTGGTGCAGTTAAGTCTGGGGACCTTAAAAGCCAATTTAAATATCTAAATAGTGAAATAAGTCGGCCATTAAACACTTTCCGCAGAACTCTTTTAGAGTTTTAACGGTATGTACTGTTCTTTCATCTTCTTCTATTAAGTTCTCTTTATGTTTTCACGGAATGAAACTCGTTGTTGAACTGAATGATCCATGAGAATTAAAACTAAACATTAAATTATGTGGTTAAATCTAATGATGCTTTATTAGAAAAATGACCTTTTACGAAAACCAATTTTTTTCTAGTTTTGTGACAGGTGCCTACTTGATTAAAAATATGTTGATTTAAAGGCCAAAGAAGATAATAATAATATAAAAAATATACAAAAAAAACGTACTTACTTATCTTATACTGAATTTATTTCAATATCAAAATAGGTAGTTTATTATGGGGAACCCTGTAGATAAAGCAACAAAGGAGATGGGTAAAGATCGGCTTTTTTTCGCACATTATATTTGTGAAAATAAATGTTTCAATTTGGGCCATTTTATTATAATTATACTAAGTTTAAGATTTTTTTTTGCATCTACAATAAATCGGTAAAAAGATTAGAATGGCAAATATAATAAAAATCCAATATAATTCCCTGGAAATATGGAAAACAATTACTTTGGGATGCTACTTGCAGCCATACACTTGCAAAATCCTATCTGGACAAAACTTCTAATTTTGTAGGTGCGGCTGCTCGTATTGCCGAGAATAAAAAACATCTAAAATATAAAGAGCTTGAAGAACGCTTTATCTTCATTCCTTTTGCTGTTGAAACTTTTGGTCCTTTGGGTGATGAGGCTAAGGATTTTATTAATGAAATTTGCAAAAAAATACAATGCAAAAAATCTCGGAAGTTTCATTATCCAAAAAATTGGTTTAGCTGTGCAACGGGGTAATGCAGCATCGGTACTAGGAACAATCCAGGAACACCTAGGACTTGATGAAGTTTATAATTTTTAAATATAGATTAAGTTATTTATTTAATTTTCTACTTTTAAGTTCGGTTTTCTATAAAAACGTGTTTTTTTTTCTTTTTTAAACTTTAATTTATTTTAATATATTAAACATGCCATTTTACACTTTTTTTGATTTTTATTTTATAAAATTATATAATGGACTCAAAGCACCAACATAATATTTTTAGCTTTAATATTACACTTTATAAGTTTATAAACTAGCATTTAGTTACTTTGGTGCATTGATCATGATTTTCTTTACATAAAAAATAAAAAAGTCAAAAATTCGATAAAAGTAGCAAGTTTTAAGGTTTTTTTGTACCTGCCATTCTGATTTTTTACCAATTCATTGTAGATGTAAATAAGGACACTTGGACTGGCCCACATTAAAACTTTGAATTTTCAACGAATATAATGAACATTTATTACAGTTAATTCTGGTTTTACCAATAGTAGAAACGAAACCAATTATATTTTAACGTAATAAAAGATGCTTTCTAAAGCGCCACAATAAAATATGTGTCAAATTAAGAAAATGTTAATTTTATATTGTACCTCTTTTATTTCAATTTAAATTCCCTTTTAGATTCTAAGGAAAAAAGACACAAAATGGCTGTTTCTATTACTTTTTCTTAGTTCAAGGAAAGTCACAAATTTGGCCCCATTCGGGCCTCGTTGGATGACCCTATAAAATCGGTTCGAGGGTTTTTGAAGGCCTTGAACCCAGTGCAGCCAGATTGTGGGAAAATAGTACTCCCTCCAGTCCCTCCTGATCGAGACACCGAAAGGAGCTAAGCGATGCAAAAGTTTCCCTCCAGATTAAGAAGTTTCGCGTCGCGTGGTAGAAAAAAACTTCACCCGCGTCCAGAGATACCCTGGCTCACGAGCTTCTTGACAGTGTTATAACCTAAAAAATTGAATTTTAATGTGTAAAGTAATAATTTGAGGTCTTTTCTAATACGTCCCCGTATTTTTACGTTTGAAATATAATTGGGGAAAATAAAAAGCCGCTTTACTAACCAGAACTAACCATGACCGACTAGAGCGTAGGGATTTTGAATTTGTCCAAATTATCCCTACATAGAAGTTATTAACAAAATTTTTATAATTTTTGATATGGTTAAATTATATATATATATATATATATATATATATATATATATATATATATATATATATATATATATATATATATATATATATATATATATATATATATATATATATATATATATATATATATATATATATATATATATATATATATATATATATATATATATATATATGTGTCCCAGGATACGAATTTATACGTAAAAATGACAAAAAAATTTGGGGTTGAAATTTGACCGTTTGGCATCCAGCCCTGCTTGATTAAAATAAAAAATTTAGCATACTTTTATTTTTTTAAAATAAACATGCCTTGATTACGAGCATTTTTTAAATTTTATATAGGTAAAGTAGTATTTCTAGGCAAGATTTAAAAAAAGTTTATAAGAAAAGTTGTTTAGAATGCAAAATTATGCCCGAATACCGAATTTCATAACCATAGGCCTACTTTGATTTTTACGTTTTGTTTACCAATTAATTTTTTATTCATATTTAATAGGTAAATAATAATTTAAACGTATATATATATATATATATATATATATATATATATATATATATATATATATATATATATATATATATATATATATATATATATATATATATTTAAGTGTAAATATACAGGGTGATTCATGAGGAAATACTTCAGGTACGTAATCAGGGTCCGGAAATATACATAAAAGTCTTTACAAATATGGGTCCGCAAGGCCTTTCTTTTCGAGATACAGGGTGTTCACCACATAGCTGACATGTGCTTAGAAGTAAATAGTGGAATTTTTAAAAATTATAAAGCCTAACTTATGTTTTGCCGAACAATAATTTTATTGAAAATTAAAAAACTAATATTGTTTTACTATACATTTTGTTTTATATTTTTTTAATTTTGCTATAATAAAATCAAAAGCATCGTAATTTTTTTAAATCCAAATATCTCGAAAACGGTTGCTTATATTAACTTTTAACAAGTATACCTTTTTGTAAAATGTAATACAGGGCCGTACCAAAAAGTTGTGATTGTTCAAAATAGTAAAAAGACGTTTAGGTGGCGTCCTGTACAAGTAAGAGTCGTAGTGAGATTAGATTCGAATCCTCCATACCAAAAAATCCCGGATACCAATTTTTACTTCAATATTTACATTATCATAGATTTTACCTAAATAATAGAAAAATTAAAATACAAATTTTAACACCCTGTATTTCGAAAACGAAGGTCTTGCGGACCCATATTTGTATAGGCTTTTATGTTTATTTTTGGACCCTGACTACGTACCTTAAGTATTGACATTTCCTTATGAATTATCCTGTATATTATTCGGGTTTTTTTTAATACGTTGTTAAAATTTTGTTTATAACTTCTACAAATAATTTAAACAAATTCAAAAGCCCCAAGTTCTAGTCGGTCATGGTTAGTTCTGGTTAGAAAAGCGGCTTTTTATTTTCCCCAATTATATTTCAGACGTAAAAATGCGGGGACGTGTTAAAAAAGACCCTAAATTATTACATTAAAATGTAATTTTTTAGCCGAGTCACTGCATAGAAAAGCGTTTCATGTGTCAATACTGTCAAGAAGCTCGTGAGCCGGGGTATCTCTAGACGCGAGTAAAAACTTCTTAATCTGGGGAAGGACTTCGGCATCGCAAATTGTGTGCATCAATAGCGTGTTGCGTAGAGGAAGTACCTTTTTCTAACGGTCTGGCTGCACTGCTTTAACCTTAAGAGTGCATTTACGCTACACCTTAGTGGTAGGGCGAAAGGACGCGGAGACGGTGGGCGGAGGCTAACAAATTCCCACTACCACAATTTTCGTATAGCCGCATTAAAAATATTATATTTTATTTAGGTTCTTCCAAATTCGGTGTATCGATGCGATGTTGTTTCCGATTGCAAGCCTACAGGAGATAACGTTTTTCGGTAACTATTTTTCACTTAAATGACATAAATTATACACCATTTTAAAGGTAAGGAAATAGTCTATGCCCCTGCTGTAACGGATTTTTGAAATATGAGTCGAGTTAAGAGAAAATAGTATCTAAACATAAGCGATTTTAGGGTGACTTTCACTCAAGGAAATATTCAAAACTAAATCAAAATTTAACAAACTATTACAGCAGAAGCATAGATTTAAGTGTTGGCTGTCATATAGTTTTTAAAAATTATCGATAACTTATACCGTTTTTAAGAAAAACATTATGCCCCGAACACCAAATTGGATCCAATTTTCACGGTGCGAATGGACTCTTAAGTTCATCAAAAACGCACATTAATACGCTCGTTTGCGGTTAACATAAATAAATAATAAACATTTTACATAAGCAATAAAACGCCGCAAGCCACTAATACAACTAAACGTAACAATTTATTGATGAATACCTAATTAGACATTTTTATTCGAATTTGCAGCGACCTGCGGGCGATAATTTTAGTATCCGCTTTGAATTCGGGATTAATTCGGCGGAAAATGGTTCGGTTGTCGTTTAAAAGGAATTTTATGTTTAGCCATTTCCGAATTAAATGCTGCAAAGTGGATAATGACCACTAAAAATGTAAATATCAGCGATATATTTACGTTTCAGACTTAATTTAACATTTATTAAAAGCACATTCACATAGATATTCCATTTTCAATGGTAGTAGTCACAATATACCTCTAATTGGCGGCATACATTTATTTAATAATATATTTAGGTATAAAATATTAAACGTGCCCCATGAGACCTGCATATTTTCCTGTTATTATACAGACCAGTAATCGGCAAAAAAATTATCTATTTTCATTATCAATTTTTTTTAAAATAGTGGTAATTAACGAAAAAACATTACTATTTTTTTTAAATCAGTAATTGGTGAAAATATATTATCAAACTTTTTATATATATTCTTAAGATTTAAATATGTGATCATTTATTAACGAATATTTTACTCATGTATAAATTTTCCCATAAGACACGTTAAAAATCAAAAAAATTCAGCGGAAATTTCACGTTGCCTAGACAACGTGGTATTTCCACTTACTTATAAACACAGAACAATCGAACCTGTTCGTTTGTATTGTCAATTAGAAACGTTAAAATCAGTCAAAATGAGTCGTTTTGGTCATGTACACGATGAAGAAATAGAAAAAGTAATTAAAAAAACCATTTCAGTTATAGTTTGAATTATGTTGCATGAAATTGAAAATTGCATGACCAAAAAAACCATTTTAATAGTATAATACTCCCATATTTCTCCATTCTAGAAATATTCTTCCTAAATACCGCTCGTGCATAAAAATTACCCAGATAGTTTTCACCTAAGTTTGTAATACAATGAATTATAAATAACAAGCTTTCATGAAAATTATCTGTAATTTTTAAGCACTCTTGATATTACCCCCGAAAATTTAGTAGCAACCAACAGAAAAAATAAAAAAAAAATATTTACTTATCTTATTACAATTACAATTTTCTGTATTATATATATTATTTTATATATAATATCGCTTAGGTTTCTAATAGAAAACGTGTAAAGTGTGTTCAACAATATAGTGCCTACAATGAAAGGGGACTGATGGTAATAAACCACTTTTATTGCGATCGTCTGTCACGGTTTATTGTTTATGGTCAAAATTTGCATACAGGATCGGTTCTTGTATTTGGATAAGTATTTTCGGCCGAAAGGAGCAGGTAAAATAAAAGGTAATTATTCCGTATCGCTGTTTCGGCTGTTTTAAAGATTTTTAAAATTTCTTTTACAGGCTACTTATGTGGATACCATATAATAATAATCCGGTGGGGGAGCTTCAAGAACATGTTTGAATATTTTGTTTTTTTTTTATTTTAAAATTTAAAATCACCATTGATTTTCTTCATATAATGCGAAAACTCCACTTGATGACAAGCAACTTCTAGTGTGCAGTGTTGCCAAATCGGGGTCCTTTCTAATACGTCCCCGCATTTTCACATTAAAATATAAATAAGAAAAATAAAAAGCTGCCAAATCGGGGTCTTTTCTAATACGTCCCCGCATTTTGACATTAAAATATAAATAAGAAAAAAAAAGCTGCCCTAACTAACCAGAACTAACCATGACCGCCCTTTCTGCCGATTTCCGTAGGGTCAGAATGGGCGGTCATGGTTAGTTCTGGTTAGTTAGGCAGCTTTTTTAAAAAAAAAAATTGTAACATATTTTTGGAGCTTCCCACCGGATTAATATTATATGGTATCCAAATAAGTAGCCTGTAAAAGAAATGTTTAAAAATCTTTTAAAACAGCCGAAACAGCGATACGGAATAATTACCAAATAAAATATGTCCTATAAATGGTACAAGTTTTTTTATTAATCAAAGACAAATGCTGTAGAGAAAAAGCAGAACGTAATGTATGTATACAACTAAAATATAGGTACTTGCATACTATTATACACTTAGAAACTATAGCTAAAAACTAACCAGAACGTTGATCTGGTTCTTGATTGTGAGTTAACTCACTCCTGGTTACTGTAAATTCGGCACCAACAGTATACAATTTAGCTAAACACTTTAAATTTTTCTTGATGCACCTCCAACCACCCACCACTCTTTAATACGTCTCTAGGTAATCCTACCATAAACATTACCCTCGGCCGAAATTACCTATGTCATTAGATGGTCCCTTTGCTTTGGCCAGGTAGGCGAGGGGATTACCGGCCGAAATTACGCCCGCCGTTGTATTTGTATAATTTGGGTTGAGTATAATCATTTATATTTGTGTTCCCGTAGTGAGAGTTAGTCTGTGCTGTTTAATAATTTTTGTGAAAAATGTTTCGTCCTTGGGAAACTGCAACAGCGGCGCCTGTGTTACTGTTCCTGTTCGACGACGAGTTTTATCCCTTGATGCCAAAGAAATCGTCAGACATGTTCATCGAAGCTGGTCCAAAGGGGTTGGGCTTTTACTCCTGCTGTAAGAGAAACCAGCGATTTGACAGGGATACCGGAATCATCAGTGAGAGTTCACATTTCGAGGCCAATTCATCCGAGACGAAAACGAAACGATAGTGGTGTTTCCAGAACCACTGATGACGGTGATAAAGATTTGATAAGAAGAACTATCTACTGTATGTACGAAGAAAACTTGGTGCCTACTATCAGATCATTGCAAACAAGACTAAGGAGCTCCACTGAGATAAGGATATCAATTGGAAACCTATGGACACTTTTATCCAAACTAGGTTTCAAATACTGCAAAAATTGCCAAAGGCAAGTTATTATGGAATCCCAACGGATTAGGCAATGGCGTTTTGAATATTTGACTGCCATAGATTACAGGTCTCTACAAAGACCAATAATCTATTTGGATGAGACCTGGTATGATACCCACGATACGCCGGCAAAAGGATGGACCGATGGAACAGTGCGATACCAATCAAAAGCTCCATCGAACAAAGGAAAACGGATCACGATTATTCATGCTGGATCAGAAGATGGTTGGATTCCAAACAGTTGGGACTTTCGGCGAAGAACATTCAAGATCTCCGTTGGATTACCCCAAGATACTACAGCCGAATTGTTCGAAGATTGGTTCGAAAACACTTTACTGCCTAATATTCCCCCGCATAGTGTCTTAGTTATGGACAATGCCAGTTACCATAGTCGCCAATTGAAGAAGGTTCCAAGCTCTTCAAATACAAAAGCGGAAATCCAGGAATTTATGCTCCAAAACAACATCTACTTTGAAGAAGGATATAAAAAAACGCAGCTTTTAGAGGTTCTAAGGGCATTTAACATACAGAAGACATATGTATGTGACACAATTGCCATCCAAAGGACATACAGTTCTTCGTCTTCCTCCTTTACTGCGTATTCAACCCGCTTGAGCATATGTGGAGAAAACTAAAGAACAAAGTCCGGACCCAAAATACTACACCTACATTATGTCCTTCGTAATTGCATTAATCCGGCAAAATATAGATGACCCAGACGCTGATTGTTGGAAAAGAACAATAAACCATGTTATAAAAAGTGGAGGATTCATACAGGGCATTTCATCTAACATAGAACCCCCTTATAATTAATGTAGACGACGATAGTGATAGTGAAACTGAATTGATATATTGAAAATATATGAAATTGAACTAACATATTATATTCCTTATAGCTTTAATTTTAATTGACAAAATTTATTATATGTATTTAAATTTTATATCGATATTTAAATGTTATTATAAAATAATAATTTATTGTTATAATGTAGACGAGACTGACAGTGAAACTGAACTAAATTTTATTTTAATGTAAATTTAATTTATATTAAAATCTTTATTAAGTTTTATTGTGAATATCCTTTAATATGCGATTCTATTAAAAATTATTTTTGCAAATTTAATCCTGACCTGCATTCTTTACCCAAATTGCAATACCTGAGATATTTTTACCTAAGAAGTTTATTATCACCATCAGTCCCCTTTTATTGTAGGCACTATATTGTTGAACACACTTTACTTCTAAATGATAAAAGAAGAAGCATGGAACTTCGACAAAAAATGGGGCTTGTCGAACATTAAAAGTTGAGGATAATATAGCTACAGAGTATAAGTAGAAAATAAATATGTGTTTCTTTTAAATAAAAAATAATTGATAAAATAATACCAAAACGTTAGATACTTTATAACTTTATTTATTTTAACACAGGTATCAATTCTCTACTCAAAACAAAAATATATTTGTATAGAACTCCTTGTTCGTAAAAAGATATTACTATGAAATATGTAATTATTTGTTTGTTTTAAACAATTCATGACAACCATTTTAAATAAATTTCTTAATTTATTTAAACAATTATTTGTTTCTCCCATTAAAAAAATAATAGTAGTAATAATGATTTATTTATAACTATTTAATTAATTGCTTATAATTATTTACCTAATTAAACGTAATGTATACTTAAAACAGCCTATTTTGATGGGCGGTAGTATGCAATAACGTGGACTAAATTATGGTTCTAATAATAATAATTCAAATACCTTATTAATTACCCCTAACAGCATGTCAATACAGGCGCTTACATGACTCGTGGATGTCAAATCTCGATAAACATAAGCTCCAGGTCATGGATTATTAATTCAAAACATTAAACAGACATTAAAAATAAATAAAAACTATGCTTCTCGATATAGATTGTATGTAATATTTAATTTTGCAATAGTGTATTTCGGTGAAAAACAAATAAATCAATTCGGACCAGGCTTTTTGCGAGGGCTTTTTACCCAGTCCAGACAATATGTGAAAATGAAAATCAACGCTCATTTAATTTATTTAAATTTGGTGAACAATTCTTTGCAAAATAAGTTTACACAAAAATGAATGTATAAAACTGTATTTGTATTACTAAATTTTACTACTGTAGTCCCAGCTTTGAGTCATTTTGTGGGCATTTAATTTTTCTGGTCGAAAAAAAATACCTATAAAATTTATCCGACATTTTAAGAGTGAGTGTTACTTTCTTATCCTATAAATAGTAAACATACTAAATACGTTGTGGTATAAATACTAAATGGGTAAAAAGTGTCCTTAGAATCTAAAAATTCAGAGACATAAGCATTCGTATGCGCTTAATTTGTTTCCAAAAATGCAAAGGCATTTACAAAATATATTGAACATTAAAATTTGTGCCTGAGCCTGACGTACCGATGGGGTCATTGTCATTTAATGACAAAAAAAAACTGGTTTTGTTTTTTTTATAGGGGATTTCGCCAATGTATTTAAGCACTAAAAATGTAGAATGGTTGGAGTAACACAATTTGTACCAATTGTTCATAAATCTGTGTCATAATTTTGGAGAATTATAATGCACAATTTGTGTATTTACCCCCCTTTTTGATTAAAAAATGGAGAATAATTTGGGGGAGAAAAAATAAATTTGCATAATATATCGTCTAAAAAAATAAAAATTTTTAGAGAATTAATGTAAATTTTGTTAATCTAACCATTTTACATATTTAAGAGAGAAATATTTTGTTCGCAAATTGCAAAGTGCACAAACAATGCACACATTCGACTCTTTTTTCAAGTACCAAATAGGTTAGGGTATTGGGAAAAATCCAAAAATTTTTAAGAGAAATTTATTTAAACAAA
>JAHBCN010008632.1:0-38164 GCA_019359885.1 Listronotus oregonensis | reverse complement strand
TGAAGAGGTAATACCCAAACATGAAAACATAAGTTTAATTAAACCTGATGATACTGAAGAAAGCACAAGCAAAATTACTCGGAGAAAAAAATCAGAATTCCTGGCAAAAAGCATTTAAAGAACCTTGAAGATTTTTTTTGTGAGAATCCCCACTTACTGCCCTATAAAGAATTGATTCCTCCAAAAATTATTTTTGAAACAGTTCACCAATGGCCTGAACATATGTACCTAGTATGTCCTAAAATAGCTAAAAAAATAGCCAACCATATTTTGCCCACTGTCACCCTAAACAAAGATCAAGTTGTAGCTGAGACAAACCCTGGTTTTGGTTTTATTGCAAAGGAAATTGTTAAAGGAGGTTTTCCCATTGTAAGGTTGTATGAACATAACCAAGAATTTCAGAACTTAATAAAGGTACATTTATTTTTTCATGTAGGTTACATTTTAGTCTTGAAATGAAGGGAAAGGCTATTTATATGGGGTGTTTAAAAAAAAAAATATTGTCGCCTAGATTATTTTTTAGTTGTTATTTAAAAAGGTGCATTATAAAACTCGTTAAGGAAAATTACTTAAACAAAAACTTGATAGTTTCTAACTACACATAAACTGTATTTTTTAATATTTTAGTGTACCTATGGTGAAGATCAGAAGCTTGAGTTGTACAAAAAAGATTTCTTTAATTTATATCGATATTCATATATAGACAGATTGGATGAGGGACACAGAGTACCAAAATTATTAAGGGGTATACCTAAAAAATCTTGGACAGATGGTAAGTATTCTTTATGTACACAATATTTTAATATTTACTACAGTGTTAAAAGTTGACAAGTAATGACACTGCATAAGTTTGTTTTATATTTTAGAACCAGTTATGACTATAGTGGGAACAATGACAAATATATACTTCATCAGATATTTAATTAAATCAATAATATTGCAAAGAGAACTAGCCACCCATGGTAGAGTGGAACTCTTTATATTAACATTTTCAAAAAATTGGCATGTAAGTAAAAATGAAAACACCCGCACACAAAAGAAATAAAGTGGTTTGTGCTCTTGACCAGATTTATCCTTTTATATGTATTTTAATGCACTGAATCCAAATCCGAGGTCCGTTTGGCCCATACACCCTTAAAATTTTCAGTAAATTGCGAAAAATTGCTAAAAATGGTTAAAAATTTCAGTTGAGATCAATAAAAACGATTTTTTTTATTGAACTCGATCAAGTAGGTTTCTTATGTATTTTGATAAGCTAAATCTAAATCTGTAGTCCGTTTGGCTGTTTACGCTTCAAATTTTAAGTAAATTGCAAAAACACGCGGAAAATGGCTGAAATTGCAGTTATGAAAACGAATTTTTTTTAATTGGACTCAATCAAGTATGTTTGTTATGTATTTCAATATGCTGAATCTAAATCCGAAATCCGTTTTGCCCGTACACCCTCCTAACTTTGAGTAGATTGCAAAAAACTGCTAAAAATTGCGAAAAATTACTGTTATAAAAAAAATTATTGAACTTGATCAAGTATGTAAATTTGGAGTATGTACAGCCAGACGGACTTTGCATTTGATTAAGCGTATCGAAATACATAAGAAACATAATTAATCTTGCTTAAGAAAATTTTCTTCATTTTCATAACTGCAATTTTTCACAATTTTGAGTCATTTTTAGCAGTTTTTTGCAATTTACTTAAAATTTAGAGGCCATACGGCCAAAAGGACTTCGGATTTAGATTTAGCAAATCGAAATACATACATTTTGTTCCTGTTTATTATTTTTTTTTTATTCTCATAACTGCGATTTTTCGAAATTTTCACCTATTTTTAGCAGTTTTTTAGAATTTAATCAAAATTTGGAGGATGTGTGGGCCAAACGAACTTCGGATTTGGATTCAGTGTATTGAAATACATAAAAAACATACTTGTTTTTGTTTAATTAAATTTTTATCATATAACTGCAATTTTAGGGCATTTTCAGCGTTTTTTTTGCAATTTACTTAAATATTAAAGGGTGCACAGCCAAACGAATGTCGGATTTAGATTCAGCTTATTGAAAAACATAAGAAAAATACTTGATCGAATGGAATTCTTAGTACTTGGAATTTCTGATATATTCGATATTTCCCCACGGTTATCCATTTTTTTTTATATATATATATATATATATATATATATATATATATATATATATATATATATATATATATATATATATATATATATATATATATATATATATATATATATATATATATACACATATATATTTTAAAATCATTTCTTGGCTTTAGATTTTAACTTCTTCGGTAAAAGACAACCTTCGTTACTACAAACCATGGACAATATTGTTTAATAGTTTTTTTGAAGTCAAATTGTTGGACGAGTTTCCTAGAAAATTCTTCTTTCCTTGGCGAACGTCGCCGAAAACTAAAAAATCACACGTAAGTATATTTGCATTTTTAAAAGATTTTTATTATGAAATTAGTCCGGTTAACCTATTGTTTGCTTTAACTATCTCAGCACGAAGGATTTTGATCATCACTACAAGTAATAAATAAAAAAGAGTAGTTTCGGATGATAATGAAAAAAAATCATTTAACAATTTGTTCAAAAGGTTATTAATTAAACAATATTTTTTTAGGTGGAAAAAGATGACATTTATCTAATACAGATTAGCATGAGAAAGGATGCTTGGCTGCATGGGGAAGAGTTTGTACCATTTTATTGCTTTATTAAAACATTGTTTTCTCCTGGAACTAAAGCTGTTATACCTACTTGTGAGTAAGTATTTTACATAATAATTTTTAAATACATCCGAGTTGATGCTTTGAAACAGCTTTTGTTAGTCATATTTTTAATAAAATATTAAAGCATAATGTTTAAATTTGCTACATAACCGTCAAACAAACGGCTCAAGAAAACCACAATTTATGGCACAAAGATAATAAATTAGCAAATATTTCATACAATATAAATATTCTATTAATTTTAGGAAGTGGGTACCTGGATGTGGCGTTTCTTTAATAGTACCGAAATTGAAGCATGATGACTATTTCGAAGATCTGACTATTTTTACAAAATTTAGAGAACTTAATGCTAAACAGACTATTGCTGTGTTCAGGTTAGTAGTAAAATATGTGTCCCACCAAAAACACTTATAACAAATTCCTATCCAAAAATTTGGCCTCTTAAAGTACTGACATCTAAAATTGTATCAAGTTCTGTTAACAATTTTATTTCACTCTTTTTTTACTTGGTTTGTCTGTATGGATGTTTTTTCATTATTACAATTATAAATAAAATCCTCCCTACATTTTAAATTCAAAGGCAATTAGACAATAGGCGAATCATTATAGATTTTTTTTGTAATTAATGTTAACAGATATCTGACTGCGCCATGACATCTGGAATAAACTGTAGATTACTAAAATCAAAAATCCAACCAATTTTTTTTTTCAGGTAATTTTTTTAAACAATACCTATTAAAAAAAGGGCCTTTTTTTTCGTTTTTTTTTTTAATATAACAAAAAGTACTGGCTATATCACTTTACTCATAGAAGACCGTTTGTAGAGACTTCAAAAACCTACAAAATGGTTTTTGAAAAATCCCGATCCGACCATTTTTCACAGAAAAAAGCCGGAAAAATTCGTATCTTCGTTAATTTTCAAGATTAGGGCAAGGAAGTTTAAAGGTGTATGGAAGCCCAATTCTGTAGAACAAAATTGTCCAGGCGTGCAGGGCAGCGGGAATAGGGGGATTGGCCCCGCGGAGTTTGCGCAATGGATAGTAGGTTAGAGCCGGACTTCCATAATTCTTTGTTACTATCTATAAAGTTGATATCATCAAATGTCAAATTCAAGCATTCACTGTTTTTTTTTTAATTTTTTGCACAAAATTGTTGGTTATTAAACGATACTACCATAGAATATTTAAAATTATTGTGTAATATTGGATTTTATATCATCTGATATAATATGGAAAGAAGCCTTCTATTTAAATGGTCAATATGTTTGTAAGTTTTGTATTTTTACCAAAAATCTTTGTAAATAAATAAAAAACACGATTTTTTAAAATAAATTTACAACATTGTATGATAGTTTCATGTACTTATCACCAATTTTGTGATAAAAGAAGGGCAAGATAGTGTAAATGAGTTTAATCTAATCCTAAGATTCTGGTTGTACATTTAAAAAGTGAAAATTTTTATAACTGCTTTTTAGGCATATACTTTTCACTAATAACAAACATTCATGAGACAGAATAACAGTGGTTAAAAATGTTTATTAACCTTTGGTATCTAGGTATCCATTGTAACAGCATCCGTTAAATATTATGTGTCTACAGTATGTCGAGCTTAAAAAGTTGATAATGTAAGTTTAAGAAACTAAAAATCTTTTTTTTATTTAAACAGATACAGAAAAAGGAACTTTAACATAAAATTGTACTTTCTTTCATTCAATTAGAGGGACGTGTATATATTAAAATTTGCCTGGTCTGCCCAGTAATTAATCATTTTGATCCTTTAAAAGAATGTACTAAATTATTAAATGAAATAAAAGTACCTAAATGTAAACCTTATTTCTTTTTAATAATCCACAGAAATACACAAACATTGTGGAAATTATCTAAGTGATACTTAAGATTGTCTTACTTTTCTCACTGCTATTTCTCATGAAATTTTCATTATTCTATTATTCATAATTGATATATTATTATTTTTTCGGTTACCTAACGTTACGTCTCTAAAGTAAAAAATGCCGAGGATGTTACCGTTGGATTTGCAAGAAAAAACCATACAACCTCTAGTCATTTTGTTACGATATTATAAGTAACAAACAATAAACACAAAATTATAGTCACAATTTAATAAACACTAATCACTAAAATAAGAAGGTTTTTATCAATCCAAAAAACTTTTGCAACCACAAAATATAGGTACTCACACAAAGCAAAACAATCGAAACTAATACGGCGCAAAGGGCATAAACCACAACGAAAATAACGAATGATGAGACGACGACGGTTGACGGACAGCGCGGATATAGTTTCATACGCGCCGCGCGCGCCCTTGCACCAAAAACCTTAGACAACCTAAGACCAAAAACGGTATTACGGCTCTCATAAAAGTATAATGTGTTGCCTAACTACACACTGATTTATCAGTGTGTAAGACGGGAACACATTAAATTATTTCGTGGAATTTTGTTATTGCGCAGAATCGGCGGGGCCAACTCTGACAGTTATTTTCATACTGGGCTGGACATTTTTTTATATAAGTTTGGAGAAGATTGTTAATAATGCTTGGAAACCTAGCGCGTCGAGCGAAAATTCGCGACCGAGACGTACTGAGTCGACCGTGGAGGAGGCACCGCGCGCGCTGCCCACAGCCCGTCTCTTGCTCCTTCTTCGCTGCTTGGTGCCCCCTCCACGGACGACTCAGTACGTCTCGGTCGCGAATTTTCTCTCGACGGGCTAGGTTCACAGGCATTTTTAACAATGTTCTCCAAACTTAAAAATGTGAGATATACAATTTATAGCTTTTAATCTCAACTTTAAAAAGCCGTTTTAAAAATTCAAATCGAACCATTTGCCTAATATTCACGGCACTTGCAAGGTAAGGGCCTAATTATAGTGCGATTGAATAAAACTATTAATGTGACAATTTTCATCTTTCGGCAGCTCAAAGTATATGTTATTGACTATCATTTCTCCAAAAATCAGCTCTTATATTGAAAATTAATGGAGATACAAATTTTTGAAAAAAGGTCTGTTTTAAGCGTATTTCTGGCTCTTCTCGGTGAATTTGGTCGGATCGAGATTTTTCAAAAACCATTTTGTAGGTTTTCGAATTCTTGTATGAGTAAAGTGATATAGCCAGTACTTTTTGTTATATAAAAACGAAAAAAGGCCCTTTTTTTAATAATTATTGTTTTTTTTTGCTATAATAATTGGACTACAATACGACCATAGAAAGTCAGGTTCAACTAGATTGCAAAATTCTTTAATACCCCCTAAAAATACGATATTACGGTCTTGTTTCAGGGCTTTCTGAGTAAAAATGTGCATTTTTACTCATATTTTCCTTTCTTTCTTCATGTACCGTCTTCCTTTCGGAGGTTGGCTAACATCATTGCTATTCTGATTTTGGAAGCTGCTGACGTGACATCGAACCATTCTCGCAAATTCCTAAGCCAGGATATTCTTCTTCTTCCCACAGATCTTTCCCTGGATTATGAGTTGCAGAATCTCATATTTTGGACCTCTCATGATGTGGCTGAGATATTGCAATTTTCTTTTCTTCACTTCATGTAGGACCTCCATGCTTTTCTTCATTCTTCTTAGAACCTCCACATGTTCTGTCCATGATATTCTCGACATCCGACGGTAGGTCCACATCTCGAAGGCTCCAGTTTCCTCTCGCAATGCACGTTGAGGGTCCAAGTTTCTACACCATAAAATAAAACTGGGAATACATAACATTTAAGCATCCGAATTCTTAGGTCCAGGCTCAGATCGCGACTACAGAGCAGCTTCTTGATCTGCACAAAGGATGCACGAGCTTTCTCAATGCGAATCCATATTTCTGAACAATATTTTCTTTACTTGTGTCATAACCTACTTACAACTAAATTTTAAGTTTGTACTCCCTAAGGAAGTAAAAATATCGGCCATTTTAAAAACAAATATCTCAGAAATCACTTGACATAACTTTTTCAATATTTTCAAAGATAATAAGAATACTTATGTAACTTTATACACCAAATCTCATACCTTTATGTGGAACGAGACCGAAGTTATAATAGGAGAAAAAATAGGCCAAAACATTTTGTATAATATACACACATTCATGTGGTAGGCCAGAACTTTGCCTAGATACACCACATTTATTAATAAAAAGCTTTAAGATTTAAATCGGTTGTGGTTGCCACTGAAAGCCCCACCTATCCATCTAAAAACTTACCTTGCAAACTTAAAACTTGTGTAAACAACTCCTTTTCTGTATTATTATTTGATTTCAAAAATTAAAAAATCACATTATATTCTGAAAATCTCATCACCTTTTTTCCTGTGGCAACAGTCAACACTACTACATAACCACATTTTTTTCAGGGAACTGGCATCACTTCCAGAGTATCACACTAGCCCTTTTATGGGTATGGTAGAACAAGAAATGATAAAATCTGAGACTGTAACTTCACCCGAAGATGAGGCAAATAAAGCGAGGAAAAACAGGAAAATGAAATCTTTTTAAAGAAAAATAATGATATTTTAGAGATTTTGCTCCCTTGTCTTCCCCACTCCAGTCACAAAAAAATATATAATTTGGTGCCTGGAGATAAAAATAAATATTTTATTGATTGGTGACTTGATTTATTTAGTTCAACTAAGTAAACAGAATATTGGGCTGGGATCCCATATTTTGGGCAAAGAAAAAAAATCAATTTTATTTAGGGTGCTCTTAAAAGAATCTTATGCAACTATAAAAATTCTGATTTTAGAATAAGACTACTTTTTTTAATGTAGAAAAGTTTTGAATAAAAATATAATATTTGTCTAAAAAATTTGTTTTTTCAACACTAAAGCACTACTACCCTTCAAATATTTTTAAAAAATAATACATTTACTTGAGAAATTATGCCTAATAAGTTTATTGGTTTTAGTATATAGTAAAACTGAAATACAAGTCTACAGGACAGGAAATCCAAAAAATATGGCTAAGATAAAATTTGAAATATAACAATAATAAATTTACAAAAGGACAAATATAATCCACATAATCAGGTTTAGATGTGCTCCTAAATGGTACCTATATGATAACATGACAACTCCTATTATGCTTTTAAAGCCTTTATTAGGATGTAGGAATTTTATGGTTTAATCTGAAATTCATTGTATTTATAAATGTTTATTAACTATAATATATCTAAATTCTCTGTTAAAACTACATTTTCTTAAGCTTTTATTGTACTTTCATCAAAATATTTATTATATTTCTTCCACTGGTATCTTTTTTTAGGGTCCTTTTTACTGTGTGCTGGAGCAAGATTTGGCATTAAACCTATAAAATAACAAAAAGTAACAAATAAGGTGTCTTTAATAATAAACTAAATTGCAAATTTTCTCTCATAATTTTTTTATGTTAAATCTCTTATGTATTAACATATATGAGGAGCGTCGAATCAAACTGTATTTTGTCAACTATTGGACAAAAATGAGTTTGTTACAGCATTTCGTTCCTAAAGTTGCCTTCTTTCAAGTTCCAAAGAATGCTGGATCAAACTCATTTTTGTCCAATGGTGGACAAAATACAGTTTGATTTGTCACTCCTTATATGTGAGTACCAATTTTTCTTTTACCTGCTTTTTGAGCCATTGTAACCATAGCACCTATTCGCTTTTGTTGCTTATTACACAGGCCTGTAATTCTTTTAGGCAACATACATCCATCCGATCTCACAAACTGACTTAAAATGAGCACATCGGTGTGTTTTATATCCAGACCTGAGGCACATACTGGGCATATAGTGGGATGCTTATTTTTTAAAAGAAAGGACTCTCTTGGTGAAGAAACTTCTTCTCCATAAATCGTTAATTCATTGCCGTTTTGTACTTCTCTAACTAAAAAGAAGTAAAAGACTTCGTGGGAGCCTTATAACCATTGCATTGCAGTACTTACTTTCTTTCACTTTTAAAGTTGAAGATAAGGAAATGCTTCTAGCTTCGATGTTTTGAATTGATTTAAAGACGATGTTTTGGAGCAATTTGCTAGTAAAGTTCATTATTATTTGTTTTTTGTCTTTAGTAAAGGGATGAGAATTTGGGGTTAGGGCACAAGAACTGAACAGTTCTTCATTAATTTAACTCGGTTTATGGCTCTGATTCTAAGATCGATTCGCCAGTTTGACCTCATCCCTCCAAAGCCTAACAAGTGGTAGAGCAACCACTCCACATTGCTTACACCCCTGACAAATCGGATTAAGAAATATGGCTAACCTTTTTAGGTTGGGACTTCGATGTAGTTCGGCTCAAAACCGTATCGAAGTCGCCGACTTATTCAAATAAGGAAGCTATTTCAATGCAGACTCCGAAACTACAACTTTGCAACACTTTAAATGACGGGGTCAAACAGAAACTGAGTTACAAGGATTACGCGGCTTTAGATTATCCAGTCATTTACGGGAAAACTGCAAAAAGTTTCGAAGTAATGAACGCCCGTGTTTACACGTCAATACACGCCAATGAGTTAAGTTAAATTTCGCAAAAGTTCTGTGGCAATGGACGACGGTCTCATGTTTTCATACGAATGGCATATATCTTAATTTGCCTTTTTTGCAGTTCGAAGCTTCCGGTTTTAATGGACGACTAGCCTTAGCTTGCCTTATTAGTGGCGAAGAGGGGTATGTACCCCGCCCACCAATTAACACACAGAGCGGGGTACATACCCCTCCCCGTCAACCAATTAGGTACTTAAAGTGAGAGAGAAAGGTTATATTGCTATTCTTCTTTCTTTCTTGCACACTTTTTCGCACATGCGAGCGGCAAGGCTACCTCTAGAAGGTATGTGCTTGAAGCTAAAAAAGTAGTGGGACTTGAAAATGCCTTAAATTTAGGCGAATTTCGACCGGTTACCGATAGTAGTTCCAGTGCACCTAAAACATAATTTAAGGTTATGTTTTTATTTTTTTTACAGTTGTACGAATTTTATAAAATAGTTAATAAAAGTTTTATTAAAAATGGAAGATGACGGTGTCCATAGATTGGAAGGTACTTCAGGAAATGAGCCAGGTGGATTAATTATCAAGAAAAAGAAAGAACATACCTTCAAGATACCTAAACCATCGCTTTTAGGTTTGGATCGTTTGGCTGCTCAAAAACGCAGAGAAAAGGAAGATGCTGCCAGGAAAATGTCCTTATCGATGGAAGACGAAAATGACGACGATACTAGCACCGAAAATCTAAGAGGACGTGAAAAAAAAAACAAAGATGAGCGAAAGTTTCGACTACCCGCAGAAGAAACTCCTACCTACACTGGTGGTGTTAGTAGAGAGGCACGCGAAAGACTAAAGGAAAGAGAATTGGATAGATATAAAGAAAAAGGTGTATATGCTACAACAAAAGACAAACGTAAGGATAAACATGAAAAATATGATAAACATGATCAAGATAGGGACAGGTATAGAAGCAGGTATGAGAGAGATAGGGACCCAGGTAGAAAAAGGGATAGAGATAGGTACAGAGACAAAGGAAGTGAAAGGCATGGTGAAAGTTCTCGAAGAGATAAAACTCCAAGATTTAGAGATGAACCAAAAACACCAAATCTAAGAGTCAAAGATACAATTTCTAAGACCTCTTGGGATGAAGAGGAGGAAGTTCCAGTTAAAAAATCTTCTTGGGACTTCCCCACACCTTACACTTATAAAAAGGTAAGTTTATGACAAGCTTTTCTACTGTCTTTAAATTAAAGTTTAAAAATACAACTTTTTTGTGTCCTGATATTTTTTTCTGTCTGGCTTCTTTTGCAACTAGTGGTAAAGTTAATGGGGTCCAGAGATTTGCAATAAATTGATTTTATCAAGACAAAAAAGTTGTATTTTTACTTGCTTAATTAAAAAAAAGTATATAAAAATTGCAGAAAAGTCAGTGGGGTCACATTTTTTTACAATTATTTTTTTTAAGGTGTCCCCTAAGACGCCACTGAACTTATTTATTTTAATTTACTTAGACCTAAATTAGGCCCTTTTTACTGGAAATAACACTGAATTTTTAAAAAATCAGCTACAGGGTATTTAAGATAATTACACAAAACCTATTCTTTAAAAGGAGGAAGATGAATGGTCAGAAAGAAGCTTTAGATCAAGACATGGTGGAGAATCTTCAAGAAGGGATGAAAAGGGTTGGAGAGATTGGAAAGCCAGTAGGAGATATGTAGATGACAGTGAGAGGGCAACCCCTGCACACAAGTATAATGAATGGATGAAAGATAGAAAGAAAACTGGAGCAACACCAGGTAACATTAATCCATTTCTAGACTACCCTAGTAACTAATAGTTCTTGTTTTTAATATTTTATTTCTTTTTGGTAGGTTTAGGTAAAGAAGGTGAGGAACCAGGAAAATGGGATGCAACAGTGGAACGGAAAATTGGGAAGAAGAACAGAAACGACTCGATCGTGAATGGTACAATATGGGTGAAGGATATGATGATGAAAATAATCCCTTTTCAAGTGTTAGTGACGAGTATACAAAGAAAAAAGAAGAGCAGCTTGAACAAAGGAAAAAGAAGAAACTAAGTGCACAACAAAGACAAATTAATAAGGATAATGAATTGTGGGAAAGAAATAGGATGCTGACATCAGGTATGTTTGTGTATATAGGCTGTTCAAAAATTGGTATACAACAATACATTTGCTTCAGATATTTTGGAAATCACTGGAATTGTTTTCTGTAATATATTTTTTTTAGGTGTGGTGCATTCCGTTGATTATAGTGAAGACTTTGATGAGGAGTCTGTTGATAGGGTGCATCTTTTGGTGCATAATATTGTGCCCCCCTTTTTGGATGGCAGAATTGTGTTTACTAAACAGCCTGAACCTGTGATACCAGTAAGGTAAGATAGGAAACTAATCATTGTAATTTAAAGTTTTTAAATCTTCTGCTGTACTGAAGTTTAAATGTTTTTTCTTTTCTTTTTATTGAAAACTTTTTTTTTCATATTTCCAATTCTTTATAGAGACCCAACATCAGATATGGCTATGGTAGCCAGAAAAGGTTCACATCTAGTTAGGGTCTTTAGAGAACAGAAGGAAAGACGCAAAGCACAAAAGAAACATTGGGAATTGGGTGGAACAAAAATTGGTAAGTGGTGAATTACTATTATAAAATAAACCAGACTAACATTTTTATATTTTTTTGTAGGTAATATAATGGGTATAAAAAAGAAAGAAGATGAAGAAGATGTAAAATACAATAAAGAAGATGACACTACGGACTATAAGGCAGATCATAAGTTTGCTGAGCATATGAAAGGTAACAAAAATTACAAAAACAATTTTATATTGGTGTAAGAATTTTTTTAAAATAATAATTTTTATTATTTTACAGGTAGCAGTGAGGCTTCAAGTGATTTTGCAAGGAAAAAAACTATTGTTGAGCAGAGAAGGTTTCTACCTGTATTTGCTGTTAGACAAGAATTGTTAAACGTTATTAGAGAAAATAATGTAGTTATTATAGTAGGTAAGTTGATATTAAAATAGATGGGCAAATTAACAAAGGCAGTTCCAAAAGTTTTTAATCTGAGATAGATTAGAGGTAAAAATTAAAAAAAAACATTTGGATTACAATCAAATTAAATTTAATAGATTTTTTACATTAACTCTAATGCATCCATCCCAGTAAGAAATTGGTTTTGTCCTTGGGTGCAAAATAAGCCTGCCAAGCTGCTGAACCTCTTTATCACTGATACATTTTTTTAACCAAAGCTCCAGTTTTAGTTTGGCAGGTGGTTGTCACTGAAAGCCAAATTTTTGCTGTAGGATGGCTGATACAATTCTAGATATTTGCCCTTTCTACTCAAGAATGTGCTATCAAATTTGCTCTATCTCTTGAAGTTTTTCCAATACTATGGAAATCCATTGAAAAGACAGCCACCCATGTTACATGTAGAGAACGCAAAAAAAGTATCAAAATAAATATAGAACATAATATACAAAATTTCCTTATTATAGGTGAAACTGGCAGTGGAAAGACAACCCAACTAACTCAGTATTTACATGAAGATGGGTACAGTAAATATGGCATGATCGGTTGCACTCAACCCAGAAGGGTTGCAGCTATGTCGGTTGCAAAAAGAGTGAGCGATGAAATGGGTACCACTTTGGGGGATGAGGTGGGATATGCTATAAGATTTGAAGATTGCACATCGGAAAGTACTGTAATTAAGTATATGACAGATGGTAAGTTTGTTAATTCTTACAGACATTATTTTATCTTCACTTAGTAATATTTGAGCTTGATACTTTGAGTATTCTGATATGTTTTAAATCATGTAACTGGAATTTTTCGACCAAAAACAAATTAAAAAAGTGGTTAAAATATACATCCCTGTTAAATAGATCATTTACTTTTAACAGATTGTAAGTTAACTAAAGTATTTAGAGCAAAAACATAGGTGTATACAGGGTGTTATAGAAATATTTTAATATATTAAAACTTCGAAAGCCTAGTGTCAACACAAATTTAATAAAAGTAGTGAAAAATTGCGAACAAATAATAATTATTGGATAATTATTAGGACATTTGACCCTAAAATTTTTAGTCAAAATACCATACCCGAGTGTGATTTTTATTTTATCAGTAATCACATACATTCCTACTTTTGGGGAATAGAATCGAATTATAAATAAAACACATTACAAGTATGTTACTTCTACGTTTATTGTTTTGGTAACAGAAATACAAAATACCTTATTAGAATACATACAATTTTAACAGCGTTTTTAAATATAAGTTCCAATAATACTTAGACCACTGATCAAATTTTGTTGGTAACATACTTGCCTATATCGTTTTGTGTTTTTTTGCATTTAAGGTATTTTGCTGCGAGAGAGTCTCCGTGAGCCAGATTTGGACCATTACAGCGCAATTATAATGGACGAAGCCCATGAACGGTCCCTTAGTACGGATGTGCTGTTTGGTTTGCTACGCGAGATAGTAGCCAGAAGACATGACTTGAAACTAATCGTGACTTCCGCGACAATGGACAGCAGTAAATTCTCGATGTTTTTCGGAAATGTGCCTACCTTTACGATTCCAGGTAAGAATGATATATATGGTCTAACTAGTGTAAAATATATTTTTCTACAACCGTTTGGCTACGACGTTTTTACATAACTATTTTTTTAGTATTTGGGGTACTTATGAGACTTATAACGCAACTGGTGTTATGAATTTATAACACAACTAGTCTTTGTAATAATGAGAAACAACTACAAATATCGGTAAATTTTGGGAAAATTGGTTCAGGTCGTCCCAACTTTCCAACCCTGAACAGGGTAATGTTTTTTTGGGATATTTAAGAAATAATCCACTAGCAACTGCAAGGGATGCTGTTATTGATATAGCATTTCCTGCCTCCCAACCTACCTCCAGCAGGAAAGTAAAGGAATCTGAACTAAAATGTCGCCCAGCTGCGAAAAAAATGTTTCTTAACGAAGAACGGCGACAATCAAGGATTATTTTGCTTTAAATTATATATACCGCAATCCTCAATTTTGGAACAGGGTCATTTTTACTATGAAAAGACGTTCCAGTCGACTTATAACGCCAAATTCGTGTTTACCGTCCAAACAATACCAGGTTTAAAGAGCCGATATACTAACCCCTCACTTCTAGAAAGGGGTTTCTGTAAATGTATGGGGCTGGATAAGTGTTCATGGACCTGGTGTTTGCTGGCAAATAGAGGGAAGATTTAATGCCGGAAATTACATTAACATTTTAGAAAACATATTGTTACCAACTGCTGAGCAAATATATCCCAATAATATGTTCATATTTCAACAAGATAATTGTTAGTCCATACAGCCAATGCTGTAACCCACTGGTTTCAAACCCATAATGTGGAAGTGCTGCCTTGGGTCGCTTATAGTCCCTGATATCAATCCAATCAAAAAATATTTGGGGTATAACGTAAAAAAAATATATATAATGAAATTTTAGGTCACAAAATTAGAAGATTTATGGGAAATAATACATGCTTCTGGGAAGAGCTTGATCCAAATATTGTATCAAATATAATTCAGTCAATTCCAAATAGACTGCTTTAAGTAATAGAAAAACAGGGATATATGACCAAATATTAGATTTTATTTATTCTTGTTAATCGTTTTTTGTTTCTATTGTAATTTTTATAAAACTGTTTCGTGTTCGCTTTTTTATGAATATACACAAAATTACCTCATTAACAAATCCAAATTCAAGGAAATGCGCCCCTGCCTTAAAACCTGATTATTTTCATAACTTTTGTTTTCCAACAAATGTGATCACATACTTCAGTTTTATGTCGTTTTTGTTCAAAATCACTTGTTTGCAAACGTAGTGTATGGCATGGGACTCTTAAGTTTATCTACTTTTATTATCTCTAATGGTTTTTTACAGGAAGAACTTTTCCCGTGGAAACTCTATTTAGCAAAAATCCAGTTGAAGATTATGTAGACTCGGCCGTAAAACAAGCTCTGCAAATTCACTTACAGCCTCCCTCTGGAGATATTTTAATTTTTATGCCTGGTCAGGAAGATATCGAGGTGTCTTGTGAAGTAAGTATCTTTTTTATGCAGTGACCTGTAGAAATCGCGCTTCATATAAAAGTTGCTTTATAAAAGGTAAATCTACTGACACAAAATTTTAGGCTGCATATTTCTAAATCTTTTTATTTTATTTTGTAGTAATTCTGTTTTCAATTTACAGAATTTTAAGTCAATAGACACATGTTTTTTTATTGGCTAAAAATAACCCCTTTATACCTAAATAACGCTTCTTTCAAATATTTTTTTACACGAAATTTTATAAAAAACATTCAAATTTCAAATAAAAAACGTTTGTGCAAAAACGATATCCACGACACGGGACGCTCACCACACATATTTACACTGCTGCTAAGTTCCAAATTACATCTCGTATGAAAGTGGAGTGAATAGAATACCAAGCGGAGCTAATCTGGATATTGGACAACTATGGATTTTCTATCAGTCATTTGTAGTTTTTATTAGTAAAGTAAAGTAAAGTAAAGTCATCTTTATTCATCACTCAAGCTATGTAGCCACAGCTTATCGGACTTGTCATAATATAAATTAATATAAGTAAAATAAATAAAATAAAAGGTCCTAATCTATTACATATTAAAATGAACATTAAAATTATCCTAAAACTACACAAGCACAAAATATTAACAATAACACTAAATCACTATTTAAAATTTACATTGATAAGTACTCATTCACATCATAAAAGGCTTTTCCAACTAAGAAATTCTGCATAAGTTTTTTTGGAGTTTAGTGCTTTCAATACTACCGAAGAGTTGCAAAACTTGTTATAAAAAATAATTCCCTGAAATGTAGGGGAACTCTGACTGACACTTAAACGAGAATATGAAATATGTAGCTGATTTTGATTTCTTGTATTATAAGTATGTATATCAGAGTTTCTTTGAAATTCAGCCTCATTCTGCCTCACATAAATTATGAGCAGGGACGGGAGAGTAAAAATTCCTAAATTTATAAATGCTTGACGGCAGTGCGCACCCGTGGTAGACCTAATATACACCTAATTATCCTTTTCTAAAACAAAGGCTCTATTTACATAAGCTGAATTTCCCCAAAATATAAACCATATGATATAATATGTGACTGAACTAAACCGTAATATGCCAATTTTAACACATTTGGTGAAACAGACATCTTTAAGTATTGAATCACAAAGCAAGATTTACTCAGTTTAGTTGTTTAACCGTTAATATGGTTCTTCCAGGTCATTTTTTGAACCAGTGTTACTCCCAAAAACTTTATATTGGTAACCTGAGCAATAAATTGATGATTTGCTTTAATTAAGTAACTTTGGTCAATTGTTGCGTTTTTGGAAAAAAATTAATAAAACATGTTTTCTTTGTATTTAAGACTAACCCATTATTTGTACACCAATTAACAAATTCAACCACCGATCGATTTGCCCTTTCAACACTCGCTTCCTTATGGTATTCAGAAAGGAGAAAGTTTGTATCATCAGCATAAACAATTGCTTTACTTGGAGAGGGGCACCCCATAGGCATGTCATTAATTTATATTATAAATAGTAAGGGTCCAAGAATAGATCCCTGGGGAACTCCTGTCCTTACCTCACCGACATCTGACCTACATTTGTCTATCACCACTGCCTGCCCTCTATTAGCCAAATATGATGCTACCCAGTGATGAGCGACACCCCTTAGCCCATTAAAAAAGTATAAAATGTTTATTTTCCTTTGACAAAATACCTAAAACATATAGGCATTGTCTTCTATGGCGCGACGCAACCTTAGAAAAATGTCTGTCGCAGGAAGGAATGTCCACTTTTTTATGAGCAAATAGTGGGGACACCAGTGTGGCGAGTTGGTGTAGTGGCAGCGCACCAGCCTCTTAGCCGTGAAGACCCGGGTTCGATCCCCGCCTGTCCATTGGACTTTTTCATAGCTCGTCACCTCACAGAAGGCAATGACAAACCACTGTGTAGTATTTCTGCCTGGTAAACCCTCTCACATTTGCTTTGGAAGGCACGTTAAGCCGGTGGTCCCCATATCTGTGTCTAGTTGGTACGCAACACAGATATGTGCGAGAGGGCGCCTACACTCTAAAATAGAGTATGGCACCGCAAGAAGAAGAAGTGGGGACATGTCAGTAGGCCCCCCGTTGTTTTTCTTAAACGATAAAGAATAGATTTTAAAGCTTTAAGCCGTTTTCTATGATTTTTTTGGTGTTAATTACGATGGATTTTGATTGTGTACTTACAATTTATTTTTATTATGTTGCATATTTAATTGATATTAAATTTAACCGGCGTATCTCAAATCGGGATAAAGGAACGCGTCCTCCTCGTGGTGCCACAGTTGTTTTGGCTGACGTCAAATTTAAAGTGCCAGGCGTAAACTTAATCTTAATTTCGACGAAAACATTTTTTCTGGGAAAAGATATTTACCATATGATTTTTTAATACGTAAAGGAAGAGGTTATGATCAAAATAGGGTTCATTGTTGTATTTTTGATAAAACGTATATTTGTAGGTATTGGCAGAACGCCTAGCAGAGATAGACAATGCTCCGGAACTCTCAATTCTCCCAATCTACTCACAATTACCCTCCGATTTGCAAGCGAAGATCTTTCAGAGATCGCCTGAAGGTATAAGAAAATGTGTCGTGGCCACCAATATTGCCGAGACCTCTCTTACCGTAGACGGTATTATTTTTGTTATTGACAGTGGCTATTGCAAGTTAAAAGTTTACAATCCGAGGATTGGTATGGATGCATTACAGGTAAGAAGAACCATCAATAACTCTTGTAAATTGAGTATTTGCATAAGTCGAATTTTGAAGACTTACTTTACTTTAAAAGAAGGACTTTAATAACAACTTTTCCTCTAAGAGCAAACTAAAAAATTCAATATTTCGTGGACTTAGAACTAAAAATTCAACGACCTTTGCACGATTTTTTTTATTGGTTAAAAAATAACCTTTTATACCGAAATACACTTTTGCCGAATATTTTTTTTAACAAAAATTTATAACAGAGCTATAAGCATTTCAAATTTAAATATAAAACGGCCGCACCAAAACACCATCTGGGTATATAAATGCTGCAAGACATCACAGGCAGCGACGCCTTGTCTAATTTAGGGAATTTATCGATTGTTTAAAATTAAAATCCACTACAAATTTATTAAGGGGCATTTCATGTAAAAGAGGAAAATTACATATATTTTAAAATTCCTTCAATATTTTTTAATTTAGTGCTAACTCATTGTTGAAAGTTTATATTTCATTAATTTGCAAAAAAACTAAATTAAAAAAAACAGACTTTTTCCCCGTAGAAACTTTTGAGTCGTACTGACTTATTTAGGGGACAAATGTTCTTTAGGTTGGCAACACTATTTTTAACCATTTAAGTAATTTGTGGGCTAATGATTGTATTTCAGAAAAAATAAATAAAAAAAGAGCTACATTTAATTCAAATGAAAAGGTAAGTTAGTTTTTGTGTATTTCTTGTTTGAATATAAACATATTGCATGTCCCACCAGTCACGCAAAAAGAGATGAAAGTTATTTTTCTATCCTCGAATATGATTTTATTAATTCTAATTTCTTTTTAGAAGTAACAATATATATGTGGCGAACTATTTAAGCTTCTTACAATTGTTAAAAAGTTCATTTTATAGTTTTGAGACTGTTTTAAAACATGTCCAACCGTCACATGTGACTGGCGGGACTCTGGCTCACAGTTAATAATATCATGGAATTTTGTTTCAAAACTACAGATTCTAGCTTTGTTTTTCTTTGGGGTCTTTAATTGAATGTTTTAGTTTTTTTTTCAGCCTAAAATAAGCGGTCGGGAAAACGAATGTTCTACCAATTTGCAAAAAATGTTAATATTCTTGAGAAAATAAATTAATAGTTAGATTTTCCAAATAAGACATCGATATTTTCTTTTATGCCATTTAAAAAAAAAGTTCTTTTATTTTTGTTATTAACAACTAAAGTTTATTAAGATATTAATTACTTTAAATAATTTATAATAAAATTCGTAAATAACAACGTTTGTAAGATATAAAAAGTCATAAAACAGATTTATTAAACAAATAGGCGAACATAGCCTATTTTGTACTTGTCCCACCAGTCATAAAGCCCTGTTTCACCCGTCACAATTTAATATATTTTTTTATTTTTTCAACTTAGTCTATCAATTTTATTTTTGATGAAAATAGAAATATATAAAATAGGTTTTATGTCAAGAAAACCATCTCACTTGAAAGTAAAGAGGCCGAACTGAAATTCGTCTTCAAGTACACCGTGGTAAGAGAGGAGGATTTTTCAGTGTCCCATCAGTCACATTCCTTAAAGTTATAATAACAAAGAACTGATAAAGTATTAGGTTATTTCTTTAAAGGGATGTTCTTTGTTAGTTGTATTTACCTATGTTTCAAGATACATTTCACAATTGTATAAGTTTCGATAAAATAATTTTAGCGCATTATCACAGTCAAGTTCCGAAGTCAAATGTCCCACCAGTCAGTATGGAATGCCTCTTAACGTTGTAGATAGTTATTTTAGAGATTTTTTTATCATACACACTAATTTTTCTACAAAATTTAATCTTAGGAAATTTTCTTAAGGCGCCCAATGAAAATGGTACCTTAACGACAGTTCTTTTCATTGTGGGACGGACATTTTTTGATCCAATAGCCCATTGCCAAAGTAGACAAAATTAAAATACGCAGTAAGGACACTCATCCCCACCCCCCAAGACAAAAGAGATTGGGCCGTTAGCGAGCTGTGGCAAGTTAAGTGCTTTGGGCATTTTCGCAATACACAGACTGTCGTCAATCGTGAAGTTTTGTGTTGTAAGCGATATTTATACCTGTGTTTGTGATTTTCCTTTGTGACAGGCTATTTTTTCTATTAACTAAATAATGGTGGTCTATTGTTCAGTGGATGGATGTTTTACAAAAATGGGTACTCCAGGGGTTAAATTTTTTCGTTGTCCAAAAGATATAGAAGGGTATGTAAAATTATTTTATATTGGTACTATGAAAAAATCCTTAAATTTGAGTAGAATAGAAGTACTTATTAGATTTTTTGTGTATATCTGTAGGTGTAATAAATAGAATAATTTTTTTCGGAAAATCGATTGGAAGTATTGACCTTTTTGAAAGAAAAAGTAAATATTTCCTTGCACTTAGGGGTTGCCTAGGAAATATTAATTTTCGTACTGTGAGGAAATATTATTTCCCTACAGTTATTTGTAAATTAAAAAAAAAACAAAACAAGACAACTTATTCAGTACAAAAAAAACTAATTTTATTCTGTTCTTATTTAGTTAGGATGATATAACTTTTTTTTTACTACGAACCTGAGAAATCACCACTATTTACTGCATTCCTCTAATCAAAAGTAACATTTCTCTCCCTAGGTAAATAATAAGCATAAAAAAATCCTAGGTAAATAATGAAAAAATGTCTGCCCTCATGTACAGTCATATTTATAGAAATAGGGGACACCATTTTGTGTGTAAATCGGTCCTGATTGATTTTGACTTGTTAAAAAGTGTATGGTTGATAAACCTGTCACTGTCAAATTTTTAAAATGGTAAATAATTAATTTTTTTAATTATTGTTGGTTTTGGGATCAAACCACTATAACTTTGGGAGAGCACGTAGTCACGGCCGCAGCCAATCAGGGATTTTAAATAGTTGGCGTCGCATTCAAGGCGTGAATCACGTGGTGTCCCAAAGTTATAGTGGTCGGACAAAATTTTGTGAACACCAAAATTTAAAACAAGGTTAGTAAACAAATCTACACCATACCAATTTATGTACTAACTATTCCGCTAACCCCGGTAGAATCATCCAAATAAAATAGATACGCTTCGAGTGCGCGCGACCCCCGTATTTGCCCACTTCAGTCACGAGCACTCATAAATCGCGGCACGTCTTGGATGCAGAGAGAGGAAAGGCACCGATGAGAGTGTCCCTACTGCTTATTTTAATCCTGTCTACTTTGCCATTGCTGTGTTCTTCCTTTATCCCTCAAATTTCTTTGCTTAAACCAGTGTGTCCTTTATTTAGGTACTAAATTATTTCAGATATATCCTATATCACAAGCCAATGCAAACCAGCGATCAGGGCGAGCCGGTCGTACAGTCCGGCCAAGCCTTCCGTCTTTATACCGAGAGACAATACAAAGATGAGCTTCTTATTACCACTGTGCCCGAGATACAACGTACAAATTTAGCTAATACTGTGTTACTGTTGAAATCGCTGGGTGTACAAGATTTGTTGCAGTTTCACTTTATGGATCCTCCTCCTCAGGATAATATTTTGAATTCTCTATATCAATTGTGGATTTTGGGGGCCACCCAAAAGGAAATATAAATTTTTTGGGGGAAATTTCCCTTTTTAATTTAAAAAAATTTTTTTTTTTAAATTTTAAAATGTCGGGGGAAAAAAAATTTAAAAATAGTTTTTATTTTAAAACTTTTTTTTTTTTTAAATTTATTTTTGGTTTTTATTTGGGGGAATAAAATTTGGGGTTTTTTTTAATTTTTTTTAAGAAAAATTTAAAATTTTTTTTAAAATTGTTAAAAAAAAAATTTTAAGTTAAAATTTTTTACAATAAAATTTTTAAAAAAAAAATACAAAAAATTAAAAAGGGAAAAAAAAAAATTTTTTTTAAAAAACCCCCAAAATTTTTTTAAAAAAAATTTTTTTTTTTTTTTTTTTAAAAAAAATTTAAATTTTTCATAATTTTTAAACCCAAAATTTAAAAATTTTTTAACCCCAAAAAGGTTATTTTTTATTTTTTTAAAAAATTTTTTTTTTTTTTTTTTAGATTTTAATTTTTAAAAAACTTATTAAAAGAAAATCCAAAAAATTTAAAATTTAAATTTTATTTTAAATTTGAATTTTAATTTTTTTCTTTTAGGGTAATCGAATATTAATTTTTTTTTTTTGAAAAATAAAAAAAATTTCAGAAATTTTTTTTTTTTTTAATTTTTTTTAAAAATTTTTTAATTTAAAAAAGTTTTCCCAAAAAATTTTTTAAAAAAACAAAAAACCCAAAAAAGACAAACTTGTTTAAATGAACCGAAAAAACCCAATGTACCAACCTAATAAATTTTAAAAATTAAAAAATGGCAAAATATTTTTTTTAGTTCTTGAATAAAACCTGCTGTTTGTGTTATGATTTCTTAGTTGTTGGAAAAAAACATTGTATGCTCCGTGGGGATTTTTCCCAAGTTTTTGCGAATATCCAAACGCCCTGACGGCATCGTGATATAAATTATTCTTGCATGACTTATTTTCAACATAACACATTTGTCCAAAAAAAACCCATTATCAAAGATAATATACTACGTATAAGATAAACCATTCAATGCTATTTTTGATACCCCCAATGGATTTGGTAACGCGAGCCATGTCCATCGAAATTTTCGCGTATGATTTCAACCCCTTGAAGGGGAAATTAAAAAGTGTTCCGGGGGGGGTTTTACTATTGGCGTGATAAAAACCCCTGAAAATACAAACCCAAGCCGCCCGCTTTCGTATTTGTTTCCAATTTTAAAGGACAAGCGACAGACATTGGGAACGTCGCACATGGTTTCTTTTCCCGTTTCGAGGGGGGGCCGCCCCAAATTTAAATGAAGACCCCTTTTCCTTATCCGTATTAGTATTATCTTTGCTATTATTTCAATTTTAGGTGTCCTGACAAAACTAGGTCGCCAAATGGCTGAATTTCCTTTAGATCCCCCTCAATGTCAGATGCTCATTGTATCTACACAAATGGGATACGGGAAAATTATAATAGTGCGTGTTATGGTTCCCCCCCATATTTTATAGGCCAAAAAGGGAGGGGGGGAAAAAGCTGATGGTGGAGGAGAAACAGGTAATTTCCCCCAAAAAATACCGAGTGTTTTTTTAGTAGTATTGAAATTTTTAAGAAAATGCAAAAATCGTCTGAATAACCTATTAATTAAAAAAAAAAATTCCAGGTTCCAGAAAGTGACCATTTGACCTTTTTGAATGTCTACAACCAATGGAAACAGAACAGTTATTCTTCTCACTGGTGCAACGAGCATTTCTTTTACAAAAGGGGATGAGAAAAGTCGGGGAAATCAGGCAATTAAAGATATTTTTTCGCAAAAGGGGGAAAACTTGCGGAACCGATTGGGATATAATTAGGGGTTTTTTTCTCGGTTTTTTCCCTATGCCCAGGTTAAAAGGTAAAAAAAAAGTTTAGCTATTGTTTTGAGTACCTATAAGATTTTATTTAATTTGGTAGTGTAAGTAAGTACAGGGTCCTTTTTTCAAAACCTAATAAAACGCATTTTATGAATCAGAATTTTAATTTGGTTTTAGTTGGGGGGCAAAACCAAAGGGGTTTTGTAGCTTTAAAGCAAAAAAAGTAGGTTACGTCCCCCCCTTTTCGATACATTGAGTAAAAAACCATTTCTGGCGCGGCAGCATCTTCCTTTTTTTTTCAGGGGGGTTTTAAAAAGGCCGGGGGCGATCTCCCCTTTTTTCCCCCCCTTTATTTTTTTCTATGGGGTTTTTTTTAAAACCCCCTTTTTTTAAGGTTAAAGACCCTTCAAGATTTAGGAACAAATCCGGGAAAAAATTTCAACAAACGCCCATGCTTGAAGAGTCATGGAAGGCCGAAATCGGTTTTTAATGTATCCAGAATGGGGAGTCACCTACGTGATTTGCTCTTAAATCTATGAAAAAAAAAACCCCAAGTTTTTCCAACATTTAAAAACCCAAAATTAAAAAAATTTTGATTCACAATGCGTTTTATTAAGTTTTAAAATATGGAAGTTATGCTGCCGCACCCTGTAAATAGTATCTTTGACCCTAAATATAAAAATGTCATGTGTTTTTACAAACCGTACTTTCCCGTTAAGTTTTTGTGCTGGTTACTGCCGGAAGTGATATGACAAAAATTTAGCAAAGAACGATATTTTTTATTAATCCTGTAATCAAAAATAAACCTATTATGGAGAACCAGCGTAAAAACTAATGGCGCCTCTCTCGTTAGTTTTGTAAGTTCGTACGTGAGGATGAGCTGTTTATAAATATGCATTTCAATACTGACTCACGAATCATGTAGTTTTTTATTTATTATTTCTATTATTTTATACATAAATATATTACAATAACCCTTTGAAATAATAAATATTAGTCATAATTAAGTGATTATGAGTGGAAAAAACGTTAAAAACAAGCCAAGATCTGGTAACACCGGTTGTTGTGTTGAAATACTTACAGTAAAATTGAGTTAAATATAAAATTTTATTCGTTTGGGGTTAAAAACATTTTTTTTTGCAAAATAAATGCAAAAAAACTAATTATTATATTTTTTTGAATCTTAGTTTTTAATATTATTTTTTAGGTTTTTGTCCAAAACTTTTTTCTGAGCAATTTTTAAAATGAGCCTAGCTGGATGTAGTTTTATTAAATTTAACAAATATATGATTTTTTGAATTTTACAAAATTTTATCAATTTGTTAGGTTATTTATTCACTGTCAAAAAGAGGTGGAGTAAAATGAACTACAACGTTAAACTGGTTTTATTATTTCAAATTTTAATTGACTTTAAAATATTAAAAACCGCGGAGTGCCACCATTTAAGAGGTGCATTTTTAAGATAAGAGTAAATTTTTCCACTTTTCAGTTTTTTTTTTAAATTTTAACTTAAATTCTAGGCACTTTTAAAATTAAAAAAATAATGTTTTTACTAATATCTGCGGTCGTAGATAAAATTTTGTATATTACTCGTGCGGTATCAGTTCATTACAATACTTGTGTGATTATTCTGACTCGGTCTACGACCTCGTCGATGCAATATTTATTCGTAATTGTTATAAAGCTCATACTGCACTTAATATATAAATAACTATTAATGTAAATAATGGTACTTATCTTTTTTACAGGTATTGGTGAGTATGTCAATTGTCGTACGGGAATGCCCTGCCACTTGCATCCAACGTCAGCATTGTTTGGATTAGGCAACACTCCAGACTATGTGGTGTACCACGAGTTAGTGATGACGGCACGAGAGTACATGCAGTGCGTCACAGCAGTTGACGGACATTGGTTGGCAGAATTGGGTCCCATGTTTTTCTCTCTAAAAGGTAAATTTCATAATTTTTTTTTTTAAATAGTTATATTACTAAATATGTATTTATTTAATGGTATTTTTTTCTCTTTAGAAACTGGGAAATCAGGTAGAGCAAAGAAGAAACAAGCTGCAGAACACTTATTGGAAATGGAGAATCAAATGCAAGTGGCGCAGGAAGAAATGAAAGCTAGAAAAGAGGCTGCAGAGAAAAAAGAGGCCGCGTTAAATAAGGGGCAGGAGATTATTTCCGCCGGGGCTACTCCCAGGAGGACGCCGGCACGTTTCGGGCTTTAAATAGAGAAATAAACAATCCATATGTATATTCAAGAAAAAATATGTCTGTATATAAAATAAATAAAAAATAAGATGAATTATTTATTATAACAATGAAGTACATAAAAAAGTGTAAAAAGCTACTGAATTTTTGTACTAAAAATATATATGAATCTGTCTTTAAACTTGGTTAAATTTTTATTTTACCCACCTTTTTTAAATCAGGGAACCTGGGATTGTAATAATCAAAGATCTTTTATCTTGCCCAAACTTCCAAATCTTTAACTTTGGTGATAATAATTTGCCTCTTACTTGCCTTAAGGTACTCATGAGACGTTAGACAAAAAAAATTAGGTTAAGTGAGATTTTCTTTATTCTTTAGGATAGCCCACGAAAGAATCTATCAAGCTACCGTGAATAGTGAGTTTCCAAATATTCAACCCCATTTTCTTCAGTTCCGTCAACGTTGTCCAAGTACTGAAACTTGCAGATGTTGCATTTCACGGCACCTTTTAGACAACGCGATAAGGCTATCACGGAAATTAAATACTCAACTACCTATTCTCCACTAACGTCTCGGTAATGTTATCCACACGGATCTATAGTTTTATGTGGGATTTGAACCACACAAAACCGTTCTGTGTTCGCCATTGGTTACCCATAAAACTACTAACCATTTTCTGACTGATCCTGTATAATTAAGATCATTATCAGAAATTTGTATAATTTCTTGTACATCCAATGCACAGATGTCCTATAAAAAAAATATATTTGGATAAGTTTGCAGGTTAGGTCTATACAATTTACAAAACGATGGTAAAGGTCATTCTTCTTTATCGATATAATTAAAAAAAAATCCTACCTCTAAAATAGATGTAAAGCAAATAAATGGTACAATTATGGTACCACAGATGTCGCTACAACATTTTTCTACATGAATTTAAAAAAAATTGTTTAAACTAGTAAGTCAAACGTGTTACAATGGACTGCTTTTAAGTTTTATGCAAAAATGTTGGTAATTCAATTAAAATAATTGAAAAATTGTATTCAATTACTTCTCAGTAATTGGATTACTTTAACTCAATTACTTTCCGGAAAAGGCAATTATACTTGGATTATCAAATAATAGGATAATGTAATCGTAACTGGTAATTCATTTTATCGAATCCCAGTAATTTAATTACTTAGAACGTAAGCCGATTACTTATAAGTAATTGAATTACTTAGAAATTAATTCAATTATCTAATAAATAAATAATTTACTATGAAAAATTCAATTATCTTTCTTTATCAAGGAAGTTTTAAACGTGTATGGAAGCCCAATGCTATGGCCCATTGATCAAAAAATGTCCAGCCCAGTATAAAAATAACTGTCAGACTTGGCCTTGCCGATTCTGCGCAATAACAAAATTCCATGAAATAATTTAATGTGTTGCCCACTTACAACTGATAAATCAATGTGCAGTTGGCAACACATTATACTTTATGAGAGCCGGAATCCTTTTTTAATGCATCGAGGCCCCGGGCGCTTGATATCCGCGCTGTACCTTCCACCACCGTTGGCGTCGTCGTCTCATCAATCGCCGTTTTCGTTGTGGTTTGTGCCCTTTGCGCCGTATTAGTTTCGTTGTTTTGCCTTGTGTGATTATATTTTGTGGTTGCAGGAGTTTTTTGGATTGATAAAAACATTTTTATTTTAGTGATTAGTGTTTATTTAATTGTGACTATAATTTTGTGTTTATGGTTTGTTACTTAATATCGTAACAAAATGACTGGAGGTTGTATGGTTTTGTCTTGCAAATCCAAGGGTAACATACCCGGCATTTTTTACTTTAAGTAAGTATTTCTTATATTTAAATTAGGTGTTTCTTATGAGACGTAACGTTAGGTAACCGAATAAATAATAATACCTATATCAATTTTGAATAATAGAAAATAAAATATTCATAGGAAATAGCAGTGGGAAAGTAAGGCAATCTTAACTATCTTTTAGATGATTACCACAATGTTTGTGTGTTTCTGTAGATTATAAAAAAGAAATAAGGTTTACATTTAGGTACTTTTATTTCATTTAACAATTTAGTTTAAAATTTATTTTAAAAAATCGTGTTTTATTTATTTACAAAGATTTTTGGTAAAAATACAAAACTTCCGAAAATATCAACCATTTAAATAGAGGGCTGTAAAGTAGTCTTTCCATATTATATCAGATGATATAAAATCCAATATTACACAATAATTTTAAATATTCTACAGTGATATCGTTGAATAACCAACAATTTTGTGCAAAAAAAAACAGTGAATGTTTAAATTTGACATATGGTGATGTTAACTTTATAGATAGTAACAAAGAATTATGGAAGTCTGGCCCTGACCCACTACTCATTGCACAAACTCCGCATTGCCGACCCCCGATTCCCGCTGCCCTGCACGGCTGGACAATTTTGTTCTACAGTATTGGGCTTCCATACACCTTTAAACTTCCTTGTTCTTTATGGAGAAACTGCCGATATAGTATTTTCCGCGCCGATATAGTATTTTCGATTGATGCTTACCGCTACCGGTTTTATGTTTGTTTTCTTTTATTATCCAAAGTTTTTTTTACTTTTACAGGTAGTGGTACTGGTGTGGTAGTTATTCAAATATTTCCAGAGTAATTTAGTTTCCAAATGTAATTGAGAGAATATACAGGTAATTCAATTACCAAAAGAGAATTGAATTAAATGTGGTAATTTAAATAGAGTAATTGCTAAAATATTCAATTACTTTTAGTTTTAATTGATAATTAAATTACTTTTAACAAACATGCTAGTAATTGGTAATCATAATTTACTACTTCTTGGAAGAGTAACTGGTAATTGTAATTGAATTAATTTTTAAAAGTAATTGCAACAGCTCTGGTTTTATGTGAAATAATTTTTGATTTTGGAAAAAAATAACAGGAATACTAAAAACCACAATTAACCACAACTAATTTTGAATATAAAAACTTTGAAAAAATTGTTATTAAAATCCATCGAGAATCCTTAAATCAAAACAAAACCTAATTTAAAAAAAAATAATTTGAATTTACTTTTGACGTTTTAACACTTAAAAATAAGAAAATAAATTATAGTTTAAAAAACTAAAAAAACACGCTCTATAGCAAACGGAACTAAAAATACGGACCCATGCAGTTCTTACGAATCGTTTTAAACTCCTAAAGGTATCGAGAGTCTTCGATCCCCAGAGGTTGCCATCGCTACGGGATCAACATATTTTGCACTGTTGCGTGCAAAAGATCCTTCAATTATTGTATTAAGCTTTTACCGCTTTTACTTATAAATTATTTATTTTTTGAAATAGAATATTTTACTTAAATTAGATATATATCCATAATAGAGGGTGTCCGGAAATGCCGTGTGAATAATTCTACATGTTAAATAATGAAGAAATGTTTATATCAACATAGGTCCTCAAATGCGTTTAATAACAATGTGAACAAATTAAATCGAGACCTGCTCTGTCGATACGTCCCTGGTTACAATAATAATTTAGTAACTGAAAAGTACCTACTATTAATAGCAATTTATATGCCAAAAAATATATATAAAATAAAACCTATATCCCGTGCCCTCTTTGAATCGCGATAGCAACCTTATGATGCAGTTGCGGACCTATGTTGATATGAACTCTTCTTCATAATTTAACATGTAGAATTACCCCTAGAATTATTCGAATGATATTTCAGGACACCCTGTATAGTTTATTTAAACTAAATATTTAATTTTAATTAGACAACATTATTATTTTCAATACCCTATTTACGTATAGCTTTAAGCTCTTGTGCTATTTACTCCATTCAATATATTTTTTTACCAAATATTAATTTTACCACATTGTCGCGCATTAATATCGACAGCAGATGACGTTTTCACAAAGCCCAAGGGTATATCGAGTAAAAACCAATTATTTAACAAGACTCCCTGTCTAGGTAAACACAATATCATGAAAAGGCCCGATAGTATCTCTCATTAGCTATAATAAATAATCTTTTTTTATATAGCTACATAAAAAATTTCTAAAGGCATTTTACATTAATGGAACCTTTTAACAAGTGCCTAGAATAGATGGGAAGATCTAAAATTACAGTATATAAACAATAGCTTTATGTAGAGTCAAAACAAATTGATTGATAGTTTTTAGGCCCAGATATATAGAGCAAATAAGCATTGTTTGGACTTCCCTGGTATAAAAATATGACTTCTCGGTTTGTGATTGTCTTAGCAGGAAGTTAAAAATTAAAAACATCTAACTAATGTATATTAGTGTCTGGTCAAAATATAGTTCAAAAATAAACAAATTTGTATGAATCACCCAAGGAAGTTTAAAGGTGTATGGAAGCCCAATACTGTAGAACAAAATTGTCCAGGCGTGCAGGGCAGCGGCAATAGGGGGGTTGGCCCCGCGGAATTTGCGCAATGAATAGAAGGTCAGGGCCGGATTTCCATAATTCTTTGTTACTATCTATAAAATTGACATCATCAAATGTCAAATTCCAACATTCACCGTTTTTTTTTTTTTTTCACAAAATTGTTGGTTATTAAAGGATCCTACTATAGAATATTTAAAATTATTGTGTAATATTAGGTTTTATATCATCTGATATAATATGGAAAGAATAGATGGCGCCACTTTACTGCCTTCTATTTGAATGGTCGATATTTTTGGAAGTTTTGTATTTTTACCAAAAATCTTTGTAAATAAATAAAAACCCGATTTTTTAAAATAAATTTCAAACATTGTATGATAGTATTATGTACTTATCACCAATTTTGTGATAAAAGAAGGGCAAGATAGTGTAAATGAGTTTAATCCAATCCTAAGATTCTGGTTGTACATTAAAAAGTAAAAATTTTTATAACTGCTCTTTAGGCATATACTTTTCACTAATAACAAACATTCATGAGACAGAATAACAGTGGTTAAAAATGTTTAGTAACCTTTGGTACCTGAGTATCCATTGTAACAGTATCCGTTAAATATTATGTGTGTACAGTATGTCGAGCTTAAAAATTTGATAATGAGAGATTAAGAAACCAAAAGTCTAATTTATTTTTAAACAAATGGTATTGTCTCGAAAGTTGCCTCCTCTCCGATTTTGATCAAATTTGGTATACAGGGGTTTTTTGGGGCGCTGATTACAAATCTGAAAAAATATCTTTTCGGCAACGTTTCGTTTCCGAGATCTTCATCATCAAAGTTGAAAATTAAACTAACCTCATTTTCACTATATTCTCCTTTCTTTTTGTACACAATTCTTGATTTTTACACTAAAGTGGCACACGATATTTTATAAACACCTTTTAAAACCTTGTATTTTTATTTATTTTACATCTTTTTTCCATTAAATTGCGAACTTTTAAGTTCAAAGGCAGCAGCCATATTTGCTTAAAAATAAAAGTGTAAAAAAGGTGTAAAATAAACATAAAAAAAGTTTTTAAAAGGTGTTTGTGAAATATTGTGTGCCAATTTAGTGTAAAAATCAAGAATTTTGTGCAAATAGAAGGAAGAATAGTGTAGATAAGGTTAGTTTGATTTTCGATTTTGATGATGAATATCTCGAAAACGAAACATTGCCGATTTTTTTTTAGATTTGTAATCAGCGCCCTAAAAAACCGTACCAAAATTGTACTTCCTTTCATTCAATTATAGGGACCTGTATATATTAAAATTTGCCTGGTCTGCCCAGTAATCAATAATTTTGATCCTTTAAAAGTGTGTACTAAATTATTAAATGAAATAAAAGTACCTAAATGAACACCTTATTTCTTTTTAATAATCCACAGAAATACATAAACATTGTGGAAATCATCTAAAAGATAGTTAATACTTTTCTCACTAATATTTCCTATGAAACTTTCATTTTCTATTATTCATAATTGATATATTATTATTTATTCGGTTACCTAACGTTACGTCTTATAAGAAGCACCTAATTTAAATATAAAAAATACTTACCTAAAGTTAAAAAGACGAGTATGTTACCCTTGGATTTGCAAGACAAAACCATACAACCTCTAGTTATTTTGTTACGATATTATAAGTAACAAACAATAAACACAAAATTATAGTCACAATTTAATAAACACTAATCACTAAAATAAGAAGGTTTTGATCAATCCAAAAAACGGTACTCCGGCTCTCATAAAATTATAATGTGTTGGCTAACTTCACACTGATTTATCAGTGTGTAAGTAGGCAACACATTAAATTATTTCGTGGAATTTTGTTATTGCGCAGAATCGGCGGGGCCAACTCTGACAGTTATTTTCATACTGGGCTGGACATTTTTTGATCGAATGGGCCATAGCATTGGGCTTTCATACACCTTTAAACTTCCTTGGAATCACCGTGAACTGATTTTTAGCAAATTGTGGGCGATCCATGCACAAGTATCTGCTGTAAGTTTCAGGGACAAGAAATGCATCAGAAAACTTTTAAATGCAGCTTAACCAGCTGTAGAAAAAAATTGTCCTGGCGTGCAGGTCAGCGGAAATAGGGGAATCGGCCCCGCGGAGTTTGCACTATGAATCGTAGGTCAGGTCCGGACTTCCATAATTCTTTGTAACCATGTATAAAGCTAACATCATAAAATGTCAAATTCAGACTACTGTTTTTTTTTAATTTTTGCACAACATTGTTGGTTAATAAACGAAACTATTATAGAATATTTAAAATTATTGTGTAATATTGAATTTTATATCATCTGATTTACCATAAAAAAACTGATGGCGCCACCTTACAGCCTTCTATTTAAATGGTTAATATTTTAGGTAGTTTTGTATTTTTACCAAAAATCTTAATAAAATAATCAACAACACGATTTTTAAAAATAAATTTCAAACATTGTATAATAGTTTCATGTACTTATCACGAATTTTGTGATAAAAGAAGGGCAAGATAGTGTAAATGAATTTAATCTAATTTATTCACGGTACAGTACACTACAGGGATAAATCCCTAAATGGTACAAAAATTAATATAAAAAAGAAATAACATACAAAACAAAAGAAACTTAAAAATACATACAAAATAAAAAAGCTTACAATACTTAATTGTAACTGCACTACATACAATACCCAAGTAACACAAGATGGTCCTTTATATCATTTTCTTCTTTATAAAAGTTTTATAAAGGCGTCCAAAGACCTTTAATATATTTATAAAAGTGTTATTTTACACTAAATAGTTTTTTAAGCAATATGGCTTTTTAATATAGTTGTAAAAACTTTCTTAAAGCTAATTAATATATCTTTTATATACTTGCTTTAACAAGACTTTATAAAAGTGACAACCACAGCTGTTAGAAAGTTTTCAGCGTTTTATCTGCATAATTGCTTTATAAGCTACCATATAAAGTACAAATAAAACCTCAATTGTGCCATTAATTTAAACCTTTTTATAAAACCCTTATGAAGTAATTTGAGTATGTTTATCCCAATGCTTTATAATTAACGCCATTATAAAGGTATTTTTTAAATGCTTTGTTGATGTGCGTTTCATACTCATAACTTTCTAAGCAAACATGCTTTATTACTGAAATATTGTAGTTATTTAAAAGGTTTTTTTAAGTAGTCAGTAACGAAATAAAATTTCTATAAAGCAGGCATACCGAGCGGTAAGTCATTCCGATATTTTGTCGTGTGTTTTCTAAGCTAAGCTAAACTTATTGCAATTGACAATGACGAGAAACGGGAAAACTAGCTATTAGAATTAGAAAATTAAATCTTAAACGATGACGTGCTTTTAAGAAGTCGGTACACCTACTGAAATTTAAAAAAATATATATTTTTTATTAAAGAGATACGAAAATGAGCCAGGATGTTTCAGGTTAGCTATATCTTCTTAAAGCACTTAGTAGCTATATTAAATAATAGGCTACCAAACCGGCAGATTCGCGGATACTGCTTAGCACTCCACGCAAAGTATTCGTTGCCGGTCTTTTGGAAGTTTACACGTCAGCCGTATCGGCGATGAGATTGCAGTTCGCACAGGCTATTTTGATAAGAAAAATGTATAATGAATGTTTTAAGACAATTAAGCCGAAACGACAAAAACGTTATATCTACAAAAATAGTTAAAATTATTAGATAACGAGGTAATGCATGCAATAAATCTTAAAATAAATAAAGGTACATCAAACGCGCAAATAGCCACTACTGTTTATACTACACTAACTGTTTAATAACGCAATAATGTGTTGTAGCACCCTTATAGAGCCAAAAGAGATATAACAACGCGATTAGCGCCCTCTGTACATTATTCGAAGTTCTAGAGGGTCGCACTAATTCTTTTATAAAGCTGTTATAAAGCAAACCCATAAAAAATAGCTTTTTAAAGGCCGTTTAATTGAATATTTCGCAACCATTGCCATTCTGACCAGTTTGCACGTCGCCATTTAATTTTTCTTAGGATGTTAGGGCCGCCATTGTTGCTTAAAGCAATTAAATTGCGTATTATTCCTTTCATCTCTAACTAGTTTGTGTTTTAATAATTTTTTCGGGATTAAAGTATGGAAATTTAACATCTAGTAACATTTTAAAGGTTAAAAATAAAAAACGACATAAACAATAAATGTTTGATATAATTTTTTTCAATCCAATTTTTAATTATTTTCAAGGCGCTTTGATAAATATAGAGCTAAAACTATATATTTTATCAGAAAAAAATCCATCGCAAGTGAATTTCACATTCTGCATATGCGAAACTTTCCTAAAATGAGTTATTTATTTTAGGTGTAATATATAAAGATATGGTAGATCAGTCTGCTTTGATTTCCAGTCGTGTTCAATAATATAAAAAAGAATCGGCAAGGGCGACAACCATAAAATACCTTTTAAAAAACAATTTTTTTCCAAGTTTACTTATGCAACTGAAAAAAAAGTATTTATTCAGCAAATTTCTGTCAACTTGCTACCGGCTAGTGAAAAATGCGCATGTCTGACAAGCTGTTTAATCGAATATGTAGCTATCTAGTGACATTGCTAGAGTATCTATAAAGTACTCATATATCCGTTTTATTACTGATGAATTTTGTACCATAATAAACCTTATTTATAATGGCAAATTATAACGCTTTAATAAATTAGCTGTATAAAGTGCGCCTATTTTGGGTATATAAACACTCTGTTAGGTTTGAGAGAACGTTGTATAGAACAAATAATAAAACATTGGCTGGATAATTTAGTGATGTAGCGGTTCTCTTAGCTTTTAAAAAGCAAGTTGTGTTACTTGGGTAGTTGCTAAAAATATTACAAGAAGATGAAGTTTCACATAGCAGGAAACTCAAACAATACATATCAACACACAATCACAGCAGTCCCATTTAAGTAAATACTAGATTAAGGGTTTAAAAATTTAAAAATTTAATTTTAAATCTTAAATCAGACGTCGCCAAACCTTAGCCATCTCTTAAGAAAATACAGACCAATATTGAAGATGTCACAATTGTAATAAAATTTGTTATAATTTTGACACATGCGGTCAATAAACGTGTTTTGACCATAATTGGTCCTATGTTCTTTCACGAAGAAGAGGGAGGTGTCACAAGTTCGACGCCACCATACTCAGCAGATCACTACAGTGAATCATCCCATTAACCAGTTTATTATAAAGAAACAAGAGGAGAGCTTGTCTATGTCTATTCTCCAGCGTCTGCATACCACACAGAAGCAATCTAGTTTCATAGCAGACGTCTTGATACGGAAAACGATATTTAAATAACAAATATTTAATGAATTTATGTTGTACTCTTTCAGTCCTATCAATATGGCAAACATAACGGGGCTGCCAGATAACTGAGCAATATTCGAGTACACTTACCAAGCAGTTATACAGTGACATAATGGCCTTCGTGCAGGTGAAGTGTCGGGAATTTCTCTTAATGATATATATTTTATATGCCCAACATTCTGAATGCTCTGCATACGATTGTGCCGATATGAAGGTTAAACGATAAGCTTTCGTCAAAAATTACACCCAAGTCATTCACTGTGAAAGAAGTTTTCAGGATTGGGTCACCAATTTTATTGACATTATGGGTGGGTGCAAGAGATTTTGTGAAATGGATAGTAGTACATTTCGCAATATTAAGGGAAAGAGAATTCGCTTCACACCATTTTATAAATCGATTTAAATCGGATTGTAAAGCATAATTGTCATTTTAAGGATCGATATCTGGAAAATAGGACGTTAACGAAAAACACCTACTTTAGATTTGTAATCAGCGCCTCTATATGCAAAAAATCATCGAAATCGGTAAGGGTCAAGAAAAGTAAAAACTTAGCATAATTTGAACTGGTTGTTTGTGTTTTAGGGTAATACAATATTTTATAAATTTTTAATTTGTATAAAAGTACAATAAAGTAGTGTTACCTCATGCAGATAACATAAATAAATTTAATAAGAAGTATAACATTTTTTACATAAGAATTTTTTTATATCCAAGGCTAAGGCTTCAATACTAACATACCGTTATGTGTGGTCAAGGGGAGTTTATCTACACCAGACCTAAATATTTGGAGAAGGGAAAACTTCTGCGGGTAGCGGATTCGAGTCTAGACACTCTGGGGATGATGGAACAAAGAAAGTGGGAAGTTCGGGGCCTCTTAAGGTGAACCTTAAAGGATGCATAAAAGTGGCACTACGTGTTGCTCTGATGAAGCTGTAAGAGAAATTATACTTACCAACTCCTCGGAGCAGAAGCCGTAAAAATACCTATAAAAGAACAACATATCCCCCAGCCCGTCGGTGGGAAAGAGTAGGAAGCTTTTCTGTTAGCGTGAGATCATTAATAAGACGGACAGATCTTTTTTGAATGGAATCAAGAATGATAAGAGTTGTAGGAAATACCATTGCCCAGACATGAGGACAATATTCTAAAGATAGTCTGATTAAAATACAGAGAGAGTATAGAGATTGGACGGATAGAAATACTTACTGGCTCAAAAGAGGAATCCAAGCTTTTTTAAAGCAGCTGAGGCTATGAATGTGTTTGTGTCAGTTAAGGTTGTTCGCCAAAATGATTAAATAACTTCTTTTCGCGACACCAAACATGACTGTCCTGGAGTATTAAACTGGACAAGATTTTTGAAGCCCCAGTTCAAGATTAGTTTATGTCTTGTGAAAATGATATTTATATTGACCTGCGCTTGTTTTCCTAATCAGGGGTATTTCGGGTATGTTATCCTTGGATTTGTAAGACTAAGTCATACAACCTTCAGGCATTTTGTTACGATATTGTAAGTAACAAACAATAAACACAAAATTATAGTCACAATTAACTAAACGAATAATCACTTAAATATGAAGATTTTTATCAATCCAAAAAACTTCTGCAACTAAAAAATAAAATCACACAATCGAAATTAATACGGCGCAAACGACAACAAAACATGTAATTCGCTTGGAAGGGTTGATGAGAGAACGGCACAGCGCGGGAATGGTTTCATAAACACCGCGCCGTCTCACACGAAAACGGGACTCCGGCTCTGTCAAAAGATAATGCGTTGCCTACCTACAAACTGTGTGTAGGTAGGCATTACATTACAATATTTTGGAAATTTTTTTACTGCGCACCGTCGAGGGGGCCACTCATGACAGTTATTTTCATAGTGGACCGGACATTTTTTAATCGAATAGGCCATAATATTGGACTTCCCTTTAAACTTCCTTAAACATATCGCAGATATTCTTAATATAATAATGATTTTATGTGACCAATTATATATGTCGACTTAACTAAGTATTTTAAGCTGTTGTTGATGCTGGTAGGTTTTTTTTTTGGTGCTACAATATTTTATATGACCTTGAAGTATTAATCTTTCAATTTCTTTTGTTGATTTACTGACCAATTAAAATTTGCCCCTGGCAAATTATATGCTAGTCCGTTACCATTGAATTTTATTTTTATCTGACCAATGGGACTATTTTGGGGTGCTAAAAGTTTTGTTCTATACATTTCTTACCTTAATGTCTTTTTTTCTCTGAATTATTATTGACCAAATGTCTAGAGGCACTGACCAATTAATTTCTGGTCATTTTAAAGTAAATTTTCTGTTGCGGGCACCTGTATCTTAAAATTGGGGTGCTAAAAGTTCTTGAGTGTCTTTGAAAATTAACAGTTTCAATTTTTTCGTTTTGAAATTTAAACAAATCTTAAAATTATTTCCCCACTTTTGACCAACCTATGACCAATTATTTGAGCTATTTTTCAAGAAAATATTTACATTTTGCCGTGCTAACAATGTTGTGTAAATAACATCTAAACATTGTTGTTTAAATGCTTTGAGTTAACCCATTAAGGAGTAAATTTTTTATATTCGGAATATTAAGGAGTAAATTATATTTTAATACTCTACTTAGCAATAAAAATACGTTTTAGGTCAATTTGTACAATGTCATCTTATTATTTCCAAGATGGCGGCTGTTCCATATATGGAAC
>JAHBCN010008631.1:0-37986 GCA_019359885.1 Listronotus oregonensis | reverse complement strand
AAAATCCAAAAGGAAACTCCAATTTTTATTTAATAACTTTAGATCAACCATTAAATATTTCATATTATTTATTAGAACTAGTATGAAAAATTATTTTTTTATTAAAAACGCAAAATTATACATATCTACATTGTTTCGCAAATACGTAAACTATAAGTATCAATAACACTCCAAGTTGGCTTTGTAATATCCTAGCATTGTAGTTTTAAAAACGTTAAACAATTCTAGGGAGCTATGGATACAAAATGGCTACAAACATTAGTTTCATGTTACAAAGTCTACTTGTCTTGTTATTGATACTAATAATTTACGTTTTTGCGAAACAATGTAGATATGTATAATTTTGCGTTTTTAATAAAAAAATTATTAGTTATTCATACTATTTCTGATAAGTTATATGAAATAGTAAATGTTTGATTAGATTGGATAGATTAGATTATTTGGGCGGAGATGGCAAAAATGACCTCTACCACTGCAACCTTGCCAGATTTATTGTGGTTTCTCCTATCGTTCTTTAGAGTACCTTGTCCAGGCCCGTCTTCTTATCTAGACTCCAGAGTCTTGATACTGGCCACTCCATATATCTTGCCGGTTTTGACTTTTCCTCACCAAGCCTAGTAAACCTAAGCCTACATAGTGCTTCACAGTGACACCACACATGTACGGCTGTTTCTTCAGCCTCCTGGCAGAACCTACACAGGTTATCCTCCACCAGGCCTATTCTTTCCAGGTGCTTGTTGACTTTGCAATGTCCTGTTAGTTGACCTACCGTTATCCTTACGACTTTACGACTGTGGCTCAGTAGGCTCAAGGTAAACTTGGCCGAGCAGGTCTTAATGAACTGATTTGCCTGTCGTTGTCCTGGTGTTTCTAACCACCAGCTTTAAAACTCTCTGCCTACCCAGCTCTTAATAGATGCTTTAAGGAGGCCTGCCGAGATTCCACAGAATGGCTCAGGGCTTATCATTTCCATGGCTGATCCTCTTTTAGCTAGGTCATCGGCCTCTTAAAAAAAAATGTTTGATCTAAGGTTACATTAAATAAAAATTAGAGTGTCCTATTTTGAATTTTAAGATATTAAGCGTTAAAAAATAAATTTCTAAAATTTTAATAATTAACCTCTATTCCCAACTCTGATTAATTAGACAAAATTTAACAAAATCACAAATATTTTAACACCCTCTTCTTCACATGCTGATAATTTGTAATTGTCATATCATGGTCCACTAAAATTTTGGGAAAAAAAATCGATTTCGGCAGCCATTTAAAATAAAATATCCAGTGTGGCACATGGTTAAATAGATAATTTTGAGGCGGATTAGGTAGACTAAAAACATATACAGGGTGCTATTTAAAATGTAAAATTAAGAATTACTTCTAGTTAAACCGTAAGTAAAAAAAAACTAAATTTTTTAAAATAATTCCAATAAGTTAAAAGTTATGGGCTGTTACAGGTTCGCTGTGTCACCCGGTACACGGAATAATTTAAAAGTTATCCCCTAGAAATTGAAGGGAATGGCCAGGTCACATCAAGACTTAAAACACGCCAAATTTTGCAATTTAAGAGTTTACCGAAAGATTCAAAACTTAACAAGTATTTTTCTTAAAAGAATAAAACAATAACCATCTTGTTTATTATTTTAAAAGAAAAAGAAATGTTTTTGTAGTTTATTTACCTATCTATCTGTTTTCTATGTGAAAATCACAAGACAAATTAAATGTAAAATCCAGTGAAATTTTACTTTTTGTATTTCTTTTCAAGTAGAAAGAATGTAAAATACGTATTGATTTATTTTGATGTTTTAGTTTTAATATGTTGTTTTATAGAAATGGTATTCTTGACCTGGACCAAGTTTAATAAAGTAAATTAATAATTTAAATTAAAACTTCTTTTAAAGGCATTTTTCTTTTGATATTTGAATTAGTTGCTTATATTCTTTTCTTGACACTTTGATTTAAAAAACATAGTTCTGAGACTATTTGTTTGTTCCTATTAAAATACTAAAACACAAAAAGAATTTCTAGTAGATACTTTTCTTTAAAATAGTTATTCTCTTGACTTTATAAATAGCTTTTCTCTTATATTTAAAAACCAAAACTTTATCAAAATCAAAATAGACTTATCACAAATCTATTCTTACCGTATATTACTTGTTTATCAGAACAAAATCAAAAAATTGCCAATAAATTTAATATACATATTGTCTTTACAATACTATATAATATAAAAAAATACAAAAATAGTCTTTTTAAAAATTTATTGTCAATTTAATAAACTACATAAAGGTGAAACTTTTAAACCACTAGCTTAGCAAATAAAAAACATACATAAGGGACACAGAAATTCACAAATCAATGTATTTGTCAACAAGCTAATATTCACAGAATAAACATAAATGCACAGTTTAATCTCTGTTAGTCTGATTAATACGTGGTTATCTTTACAATTAACTTGCCACCCTTTTTCTAGCTTTAAAAAATAACAAATGTATGTGTCACAAGAAATAGATCTGTCATTCGTGGCATGATCTAAATGTTTAAAAATTGCTTCCAGAATTTCTATTATTTATTAAATAAAATTTTAGATTTTTATTTCATTTATTTTAGTTTTATAAAAAGTTTCTTGTTATTTAAAACTATTCATGAAATTTATTTAAAAATATATAGAATATTTATTTTTTAAAGTTTTTTAAAAACATGAATTTTCCATCAGGCGAGAAAACCCAAAAATATTTTTAAGAAACAACATTTATTCCATTTCATTACAACTAACTACAGCTGCGTTATCTCAGTAAAAAGTTAATGGGAGCGAACGCAATTATCTTTTTATTTTTGGCCTAAGCCAAAAAACCTTGTTGAATTCTATTGTTCCACACCGATAATCCTTCCCTCTTATAGCTTCAATTTAGGTGTTTCTTTGTTGTTTCTTTTTTGTTGTATATTTTTCCGCCCTTCATTTTATACACCGACACGGAGAATAGCGCAATTTACATATATGACTTGGCAAACCTTGAATTGAAAGAAAACCCAAATGGATTTAGTCAGCCTTAAAACAGAATGTTCTTAAAATTGCTAATAATAATATAGAGAACAAAACAAAGTAATTTAATGTTTATCCCTGGGAATACTAAAAACAGGAAAACGCCTTAAACAAGATGACTGGTAATAAAAGGTTTTTAGAGCGAGAAATTTTTATTGCCAATTAGAGGACCAGTATAGCGATTAAAGTGATTCTTTATTAATTTTTATAATTTCATTGAAGATTGCGCTATAGGATTTTTTGTTTTTATATAAAAATGATAGGGCTTTATAACAAAATGTGTGAAGTTTTATGTAGATCTGTCAACTCATTTGTATATTTACAGCTGGTTAAATTTGACGTGTTTACGTGTTATATATATATATATATATATATATATATATATATATATATATATATATATATATATATATATATATATATATATATTTACAAAGTTTATTTTATTTAAATTACTTTCTATATTTTTTGTTATATTTTTGTTTTCTGCATGCAATTCTAGATATTTTTTATTCGGCATAATCCCTATATTTTATTGTTTACGAGATATTCGCATTTAAATACAAATTTAAAAGGGAAAAATCCGCTCAACTTTTAATGTTGTTTTACGTTTCTATGGTTTTAAAGGTTTTTTGAGAGTGGCATAATAAACATAGTAACTAGCTAAAAATGTTAAAACGATTAAACTATCGTTAATCTGTAAAAGAAATGTTTAAATCGTTTTTTATTGTTTAAGGTTGAGCCTATTTCTACTCGTCATGTGATTTCTATTTTGTTTATTAATTATTATATGGCCGTTTTGTCACCCTACAAAAACCTCTAAGACCATAGAAACGTATAACAACATTCAGAGATGGACGAATTCTTTTATTCTATATTTGTATTTAAATGCGAATATCTCGGAAACAATTAAATATAGGGATATTATATGTTAGATAAAAAATATCTGGAATTTTATGCGGAATAGAAAAATGTAACAAAAAATATAGGGAGTCATTTAAAAAAAAATAACTTTTTCCTTGTATGGGCTTTTTGATACACCCTGTATACATAACGTTGTTTGCAAAATATGAAGCAGCAAAAACCAAAATATTTTTATATAAAACATTTTTTACCACTTTGAATATTTAAAGCCATACCCAAGGGGTCTTACTTCACAGACTTACTCTGTATATATATATATATATATATATATATATATATATTTTATATATATATATATATATGTATATTCTCATTAAAAAAAAATCGATTTTTGTGCGGAAAATTAGAGAATTTAAAAAACTTAACGACCATGCAAGTGGGACAGTATTATTTTTACTGTAGCGTCCTCTATGAGAAAGAGGCAAAGATATAATCTTTAAAAAAATGTATGCCATCTTACAATGCCCTTGCTATCTATCTACAGGGTGTTACTTAATGGTATGTCATAATTTGAAGGAGGCATTCCTGGATCGATTTTAAGTCGAAAAGTTCATATAAACGTGGGCCCTAAAATGCTTAGTTATTAAGATACAGGGTGTTAAAGTTTTATTTTATTTTCACTTTTTAATACATTTTTCAAAGACGGTTTGAGATATTGAACTGAATTTTGGCACAGGATATTATGGCATAAAAACATACTTTTCAGATGTTCATTTAATTTTTTTTTGCAACCAGTGGCGTAGCTATGACGAATTTTCAAAACAATTTTACAAAAAATACTACACCATTGACTTGGGAAAAAATTATGGTTTTATAATAATTATCAATCAATTATAAACAAAAAATTCCTCTTTCATTTTTGCCGTAAAACTACCGTTTGGGAGAAATCGTTAATTAAAAAATGTCTTATGTACCCAAATTGCATCTTGAAAAATTATTATTGAAATAAAACAAGTTAGCTTTGCTCGTTGCCAGCGATTGTTGTTTTGTTGTTGTAAACATTATGACACTGACGTTAATTATCATTCTTGATTGTGTTAAATTTTTATTTTCAATTTTAAATACATTTTTCAAATATTTATTTTTAAGCTATTTTCTTACAAACTAGTGAACAAAAGCAATAACAATTAAATACAATACATACATAATTTACAAAAAATGTTGGAAATGACCACCTTTCGCCTCTATGCAGGCTTCTGCTCTTCTTCTCATTGAATTACGAACCCTTTCAAAAATTCCATGCGTGTTTCGGATATTTTCACATCCGTCAATAATTCTATTTCTGAGTTCTTCTAATGTCACAATTGGTGTATGATAAACTAATGTTTTTAGGTGGCCCCACAAATAAAAATCTAGGCTGTTCAGGTCAGGCGATCTAGGTGGACGGGAGCGCCATCATGCATAAACCAAAGTTGTTGCCGTAACTGAAGAGGAACATTTTCAAGAAGCAAAGGCAAATCATTTTGGAGAAAATCACAATAATCCTGTCCGTTAAGGCGTCCTGGTAAAAAAAATGGTCCAATTAAATGGTCGGATACGATACCGATCCAAACGTTCAGTGAAAATTGTTCCTGAAAATGTGTCTCTGTAATCGCATGAGGGTTTTCCTGGGCCCAGTAATGATTGTTATGGAAATTGGTTATTGCATTTCTTGAAAAATTTGCTTCGTCTGTAAACAATATTTTGGCATCAAAATGAGGATTTTCTGTTACTTTTGGAGATACCATCTACAAATTGCGTACGTGGTTCATAATCTCTAGGAAGCAATGCCTGAACCCTTTGTATGTGAAAAGGATATAACAAAGAATCTCTTAAAATCTCCCATACCGTCTTGTAGCAGATGTTTAATGTCATACCTATTTTTCGCGTACTTGTGGTTGGATCCTCTTCGACTGCATGCAGGACAGCCTCCTCCACTGCCTCGGAAATATTAGCTTTAAAACTGCCAGATTCAGTCAGACGACGATGAATGTTTATAAATGTTCGTCTATCTGGGAGAGCGCGATTAGGATACCTTTCTTGATACAAACGCCGCGCCTCCACAGCATTACCATTAGCTAGACCATAAAGGAAATGCATTTGTGTCATTTCCAAATTAGAATAATTTACCATTTTTTTTAACTAGCAAAATGCACGTTTTAGGATCGAAGGAGAAATAAATACAAATTGTCAAGAATGATAATTAACGTCAGTGTCATAATGTTTACAACAACAAAACAACAATCGCTGGCAACGAGCAAAGCTAACTTGATTTATTTCAATAATAATTTTTCAAGATGCAATTTGGGTACATAAGACATTTTTTTAATTAACGATTTCTCCCAAACGGTAAGTTTTACGGCAAAAATGAAAGAGGGATTTTTTGTTTATAATTGATTGATAATTATTATAAAACCATAATTTTTTCCCAAGTCAATGGCGTAGTATTTTTTTTGTAAAATTGTTTTGAAAATTCGTCATAGCTACGCCACTGGTTGCAAAAAAAAATTAAATGAACATCTGAAAAGTGTGTTTTTATGCCATAATATCCCGTGCCAAAATTCAGTTCAATCACTCAAACCGTCTTTGAAAAATGTATTAAAAAGTGAAAATAAAATAAAACTTTAACACCCTGTATCTTAATAACTAAGCATTTTAGGGCCCACGTTTATATGAACTTTTCGACTTAAAATCGATCCAGGAATGCCTCCTTCAAATTATGACATACCATTAAGTAACACCCTGTATGTATCAATTTGTATATTTATTTCTAATTTTCCGCACAGCTTTTTTTATTTTATTTAATAAAAGCCTTCTCCTAATAATAACAAACACAACAAAAAAAAGTTTTAGTGAAATCCGTCTAGCCGGCTTACTCGTGCTGCCGTGACCAAGGGAAATAGGGATTATAGGATTTTTATATATGACAAATGGGCAAGATTATTCGCATACGTACTGCCATCTTTCCGTAAAGTTTAAAAATGTGTCTCCTGAATATATATGGAAAACTATCATTTAGCAAATAGTTTTTCCACGCCTTGTTAGATGTCATTCTCTTGGAGGGTATATTTTTGCATCTCTCTCATAGAGGATGCTACAGTCAAAATACTGCCCCACTTGCATGGTCGTTAAGTTGTCTTAAACTTTCTAATTTCCCGCACAACTTTCCTATTTTTTTCTTTAATAGGAACCTTCTCCTTACCATAGCAAACACAACAAAAAAATAATTATCTTGTTTGGTGTAGTCGTATTGAAGTTATGTTTATACAAGCATTTCGGCGATTCCACAAAAAGAATTAACAATTATGATGGGATAAAAAATAAAGAAGTTATAATATAAATGTTAAAATAACTAATTTTTATTTTAAAGTCATTTTTGAATTTTTTTAAATAAATTAATTATTTTAATATTTTTATTTAAATTTGCTTAGAAATGGGTTGAATTACGTATAATTCCTATTACTGGGGCAGTGCTACCGTAAGTAATCAATGACCAGCTACCATTGAAACAGCGCAAACAAGCATAAAAGACATCGTCACTAGTCGTCGACGACGTTACTTCCGCCGTCAGATCAATCTACAAACCTAAAAGGAAAAAAAACGAGCAGGAAAATGCGTTTCCGTCCCCGTTTTTCTACTCCTTTTTTTTATTTTTAAAATTGTTTGTTTTGTTTTTTGGCATGTGAAAGCTCATTTTTTCTAAGGGCCATTTTACACTATCCAAGTTCTTTGAGAAGATATGTAGAATTTCGTACAATAAAATATTTTAAATTTTGCCCTAGGAAATAAACGTAAAAAGTAAAATTATATAGAAACCTCGACGGCAAACTTTATTGCTGTCACGAGGGTTAGGTTAGGCTACGCTTCTTGATAAACTATATAACCTTTTGAAGCAATGAAGCATTTTTCGTCTCGGATTATAATATACTATTTTGTGTCCCTCCAGCTGTCACACTATTAATTTTTAACAGAATTCTATCAGTAATGCATATCTGTATGCGATTTCGGTTCCTTCCTGAAAACTAAGCGTTAAACAAAATATTTATTTGGATAACAATACAATAAATTGGAACAAGAACATCCCTAGACTGCAGGTAAATTTTGTGTATATTTGGCACCAAAACGGCTCTTATTCCGAGAATTTTCCGTTTCGAGAAAAGGAAGGATATAAAATATTTATTTCATAAATATGTAAATATATATGAAAATTCTTTATTTGTTCGTTTTATTTTAAAACCAAATATACTCTAAAAATATAACTGTTAGCACAAATAAATCATATGTTTTAAAATGTTGTTTTATTTTTGATTTCCTGCATTTATTTTTATTGTTTCGGTAAAAGGAAAAAGGTAAATCAATAATGTCAGGATTGATTGATCACAATAAAAAAAACATTTATCACATAAAAAGATTTATAGCTATTTTGGCATTGATATACTAGATATGTATACTTTTAAGATAACCAGAAAATTTGTCGTAAATACTTTTTTTTCATACTTAAAGCACGAAAAAATGATGAAGAAAAGTACAGAAGAAAGGTGCCGGTATAGACCAGGGTCGATAATTTTTGATTAAAAAAATAGTAGAATGAAACCCATGGGCAAAAAAGAGAATATAATAAAAATAAAAGAAAAATAATTTACGGTCGATCTGGGGTCAAGAAGTGGAAGGGGATGAGTTTTTAAGGGTAAAAAACGATTTATTTCGATTTACGGCACAACTGCAAGTCCTATGAAAAAAATTAAATGGCAAAGTTGTAGGTAATAAAAAGATCTACAATTTTTGTATTTACAATTTATTCACATAACTTTAAAATTTATGTAAAAAATTCAAATAATCAAGTTTTTGGTTTTTAATTTTTATCTTTAACCAAAAAAATGTTTTCATGAAATTTGGTAAAAACTAACCAGTTTATGTCCCAAACACACTGCATTTTTTTATTTAAGATATTTATTTTTCACCTTATTTTGACTTTATATCAAAAAAACACCCTAATTTAATCGAAAACTCTTTCGACAAAATATCTGCGTTTTAATAAAGTCGGTGGCATTTTTGTTTGTTTAAATCTCTTCTTTTTGATGGTGTAAAAAAATATACATTACTATGGTAAATTTTCTAAAAAATGCAATGAAACAAAAAAAAATTCTAATCCGTTTTTTTTTAATCCTTATGTACATTTGGTTGTTAATTAAAGTAGTATATTTCGATTTGCAATTTTTTGTTTATCAGTGTAACATAAAATCTTATGTATTTTGAGTAATTAAAGTGTAAAGTGTAAATTTTAATAAATAGCTCAAAATTGTACAGAATAATTAAAAACAAATTGGATTCGAGTATTTTTCGTTTTTGTTTGCAATTTTTGAGAAAATTCACCATAGTACCTAATATATACCTTTTTACACCATCAGAAAGTAAAATTTAAACAAACAAAACCGACTTAAAAAAGATATTTGAAGAGAGAATTATTTTAATACCACAGTAAATAAAGGCCAAAAAAAACCCAAACCTGAAGATCAGGTCGGGCCGTCACATTTTTTTTTAATTTGCAGGTATTAATAAGTACATTGACATTTGAAAATATTATAGATAGGAAAATGTCCGCAAGGGCCCGGAAATGGCACCTTAAGAGCCCGAAAATCTGTTTTTAAACTATTTTGTCCGATATCTCCCGAAATATGACACTTACGCAATTCATGTTTAGACCAAAATAAAAAGCCAATTTATTAGCTGCATAAATGATTTCTATCACTTTTGTCAAAAATTTGATAGTTTTTGAGATAACCAGCTATAAACGCGCCGCATATTTTTTGCACCTGCCCTGCATCTGCAAAGGCGCTCTAAGCTACTTACTCTTCCAAGCGGACGGACACATTTTTAAATTACACACGTAAAAATGCATATTTTTTCATGACTCAAAGTTTATATGAAAGAAGGAACCTGTAGCTATAATATTTTGTTACTGTATCCTTTTTTTGTTTCTCTAGAATATTGAAAACTCGACATTTTTCATTGGGGTGAGAATTTTTTCAATTTTCCGGAAAACTAAAAAAATTGAAAAAAATAAGAGTTCCATCGAAAAAGACCTATCTGAGCTTTCAAATGATGTGATTCTTGAATATTTATTAATTCCCGATAGACTCAAGCATTTTAGAAAACTCCGGAAATCCAAAAAACACGCCCTTAGAAAAACAAGTTGTTTATATAAATATACAAAGAATATTTATTGAATCTTTTGGGATTGTATTCAACACCTTCCAAAGCCTTATTATTTAAAGAGATTCGGTAAAATTATTCTTTATAAAAAAATATAAACCTATTGATAGGAGGGTTAAAATATCGAGCAAAAACTAACTTTGACTCGAGTTATCAATATTCTAGAGAAACAAAAAAAAGAGACAGTAACAAAATATTATAGCTTTAGGTTTCTTTTTTCATATGAACTTTAAATCATAAAAAATATGCATTTTTAATAAGTAATTTAAAAATTTGTCCGTCCGCTTGGAAGTGTAAGTAGCTTAGAGCGCCTTTCGAGATGCGGGGTAAGGTAAGTAAAAACTATCAAATTTTTGACAAAAGTAATGAAAATAATTTTTGCAGCTAATGAACTGCTCTTCATTTTCGTCCAAACACGAATTGCGTAAGTGACATATTTCGGGATATAGCGGCCAAAATAGTTGAAAAACCGGATTTCTTGGCTCTTAAGGACGTTTTCAAGCCCTTGCGGACATTTTCCTATCTATGATATTTTCAGAGGTCAATGTTAACATAAACACCTGCAAATTAAAAAAAAAATGTGACGGCACAACTTGATCTTCAGGTCCACACCTTTGTTTACTAAACTATAAATCAAAAAAATTAGAGTGTATTTTGGACATAAAAGGTAAGTTTTAACCAAATTTCGTAAAGAAAAATTTATGTAAAAGATAAAATAAAAAACCAAAAATGTGGTTATTTAAATTTTTTACATAAATGTTAAGGTTATGTGAAAAAGTGTTAATATAAAAGTTGTAGATCTTTTTATTACCTACAACTTTGCCATTTAACTTTTTTCCATATGACTTGTAATTTTGCCGGAAGTCGAGATAAACCGTTTTTTCCCTTAAGAACTTACCCATCCCCTTCCACTTCCCAACCTCAGATCGCCCGTAAATTATTTTTCCTTTTATTTTTGTAATATTCCCTTTATTTTTCAATGGGTTTTATCCTACTATGATTTTTTTATTTTTACCATTTAAAAGGCTTCAGCCCTGGTCAATTACTAGAAACACTGGGAATAAAATGCAATAAAAAAGGAGGATAAGTAACATAAACCAAATTACCTGAAGGCTTCCAGTAATCCAAAAATACTTTATAAATTATCAAAAATTAACAAGTACATAGGTGACTCTTCTATAGCAACTAAAGTGCTTCTCCTTAAGTGTGCTCATATAAAACATGGCAAAGATTTAAAGGTTTCTCTGTTGCTTATATTATTTATTATTTATTGTTGTTTATATATTAGTTTACCAATTTAAGCGACCAAGAAATTAAATTTAAATTCAATAAATAAATTACGCAATATTCTTGTTATTAAAAATATAAATTACAGTTAATTTATTTAATAAATTATGAAAATAGTTTATTTAAATCTCAAAAGTAGCCATTAAGATATTCCTTTCAATCCATGTTGCATTTCTAAAATTGAAACTTGGAAATTAGTTAATAAAATATTGGTTTTGAAGGTTTGAAACTAAATTAATGCCTATTTAAAATTTTAAATTTTGCACACCCGGCCATACTAATGCTGATTTAACAAAACCTATGTTAAAATTCGTTAAATAGTCACTAATGGAAAACCCTGATATTTGTGTGCAAATCTGTAAATACCTTATTCAAATTTTTAGGTTATTTTAAATTAAAACATCAGTATTATTGTTAATTTGGCAAACTAACTAGCGTTCTGTGTTTTTTTTTTTAATTAATTTTGAAACAGTTTTGTAATAAATGCGTCTCAAATATTGCACGACACTTATAAACCATTGTAATGAATTACTAAACCCCAATTTTATCCCAATTACTCTTCATTCTCCTTTGAACCGTCTTGAAAAGGAGCGTCGGTCACCTGAAAATTAAGTCCACCAACTGCTATCATAAAATAAAGCAAGCTGAAGCGGAAAACTTTTCCAAACATGCCTCCAGAGGGCTAGACAAACGAGATTGGGTCTTTGCTACACGCTTAGAACGACAAAACATATTATGGGAGTTTGAGGAGGACGGAGGCGTGATAGGCTAAGTTAAAATTAAAGGAAAAATAAAAACTTTTACTTGGGTTGTTTTAAATTTATTTTAGATGAAAATAAATTTAAAACATTGAAGAGGAACATCGAAAGTAGATAACATTTTCTTATGGTACACATTTAAAATATTTTATATATTTCCTAATTCTGTTAGTTTACATAAGAATAAAAGCGTGGTCTCGCTTATAATGTCCAAGTAAAAAAATAGATACAATGCTTACATCTTTATAGTTCCAAGTCCAGAAATGACGACTTTCTCATACAGACCTTTATTCCCCCTTTTAACCTCTCATGGAATAAAACCAAATATACTTCCACATAAGCCTAATTTTACCAACTTCCATATTTACAACTTCAAAAATGACAAGTTTTCTATATAAACTTTCATCCTCATTTGAACCTCTTTAAGAAAAGTAATTTTAAAAATATTTAAACATACATTTTTTTATTGTAATCAATGGCCTACATACCAATTTTTATACTTTTAGGTCCAGAAATGACACACAAACTTTCACCCTCTTATTTTACCTCGTTAAGGTGACATTTAATACCTTAAAGACACATTTATTTCTATTTACCGACTATTTTTAAAAGAAAAGCACTTGGAAATACCAAGTGCAATGTTCGCATGCAGACTTTGCGGGCAAAAGACAAAAACAGCTCCTGATATACGAGTAAAATGGCAACAGACAACTGGACAGAAGTACAAAAATCCACGAGTATTTCAGTATGAGATCAGGCGCGGATCCAGCCCTCAAAAAAGGTTGTGGGCATAGCCACCCAAATATCGGCCTTACCTACGTTTTGAACGATTGTTTAATTTGATATTTTTTACATCTTAAATGATAACATTGATTACAAACTAAAGTAAACACCATTTTAAATCAAATAACTTCATCAGAAACTAGCAACATGTCCCGGCTTTACAAGAGTGGATATTTATTTTTTGTAGCTTATGTTACTCACAATCAGTAAAAATGGAGAATTCTAACGGTGAAAAAAATGTTGAAATCGGTTTAGTTTATATAAATATACAAAAATACAAATCTTTTACTCTTTATAATAATATAGTATAGTATACAGGGTGCTAGCGACATTGATCGAATTCTTCATACCATGGTATGTGAAGTCTATGCTTTAAGGCCATGGACTTAGAGTTTAGACCATCAATCTGAGCAACTTTTCCAAAAAAACCATATACCGAAAATATTTAAAAAAAATTACTTCCCATACAAAGCTGGCTTCCGCAGCAGCAGCTTTGTGTAGAAAGTCCATATTTTTTTTTCCAGTGGGCATATGGTTTCTTTGGAAAGCTTAAAGCGAAAGCTTGCGTTTGTAATTTATTTATTTATCTCTACAGTATACAGTATAGGTTAATTCTTTAATTACAAATTCAAGCATCATATAAAGATTATCGCTGCTAGTTTTATCAAATATACAATTTTAATGTGTAATTTAGGCATTTATCTATACTACATACTATAGATAAATGCTTTAATGACAAATTCAAGCTTACGCTTCTTTTCTGCTGCGAAAACATTAATTATTTCGTCGACATCCAGATGCACATATCTATGTATATCTAAGACAGCTAGCTCCAATTATTTTTCCTGTGCCACTAGGCGCGCAACCAAGATTTGATCCTACGGAGAGTTGAAAACGATCTTTCCGCGGTAGCTTCGCTGACCGGGAGTGTAGCCAAAATTTGTAGAAAATTTGAATTTTGGGTACAAATCTTGGTCGCACGCCTCAATAAGATTAGCTATCGACTCTGGTATGACCAAATTATTTTGTTTTTTTTTCATTTGGTCATCCAGAGTCGTTATTTATTTAAAACTGTAAATTCATTATCTCTAATGAACTGACGCTACATGTGAAATGCTTTTTTTACGCTTACAATATCGATATCCAAATTTCTGTCAATAGGATAGGTATAAAAACTCCCAAATCAAAGAGGTCGGGTCGGTATTCATTTAAAACTATAGACTCATTATCGCTTATGAACTGACGGTACATTTGAGATAATCTGTCCTCCGAATCATTAATAATTGAATCTAATAGAGGTATATACTGATTTCCGAAAGTACTCTTTCACCGATTTCACCTCATAATTGGACCTCTTTGTTTGCCTTGAAATTGTACGTGAAAATTTTAATGTAACATCCAACTGTTTTGCTTGCTTTGTCGCCTCTGGAAATAATTGCTTAAATACAGACTGAGTGGCGGCGGTTTGGATGTTTCAGTGAAACGGCTGCGTTCCAAATCACGCACGATTTTTTAAAGGCTAGTCAGTCGTAGCGTTTTTATCAAGGAAGTTTAAAGGTGTATGGAAGCCCAATACTGGAGAACAAAATTGTCCAGGCGTGCAGGGCAGCGGGAATAGGGGGGTTGGCCCCGCGGAATTTGCGCAATGAATAGTAGGTCAGGGCCGGATTTCCATAATTCTTTGTTACTATCTATAAAATTGACATCATCAAATGTCAAATTCCAACATTCACTGTTTTTTTTTTATTTTTTGCACAAAATTGTTGGTTTTTAAAGGATACTACTATAGAATATTTAAAATTATTGTGTAATATTAGATTTTATATCATCTGATATAATATGGAAAGAATAGATGGCGCCACTTTACTGCCTTCTATTTAAATGGTCGATATTTTTGGAAGTTTTGTATATTTACCAAAAATCTTTGTAAATAAATAAAAACACGATTTTTTAAAATAAATTTCAAACATTGTATGATAGTATTATGTACTTATCACCAATTTTGTGATAAAAGAAGGGCAAGATAGTGTAAATGAGTTTAATCTAATCCTAAGATTCTGGTTGTACATTAAAAAGTAAAAATTTTTATAACTGCTTTTTAGGCATATACTTTTCACTAATAACAAACATTGATGAGACAGAATAACAGTGGTTAAAAATGTTTAGTAACCTTTGGTACCTGAGTATCCATTGTAACAGTATCCGTTAAATATTATGTGTGTACAGTATGTCCAGCTTAAAAAGTTGATAATGCAAGATTAAGAAACCAAAAATCTAATTTATTTTTAAACAAATGGTATTGTCTCGAAAGTTGCCTCCTCTCCGATTTTGATCAAATTTGGTATACAGGGGTTTTTTGGGGCGCTGATTACAAATCTGAAAAAATATCTTTTCGGCAACGTTTCGTTCCCGAGATCTTCATCATCAAAGTTGAAAATTAAACTAACCTCATTTTCACTATATTCTCCCTTCTTTTTGTACACAATTCTTGATTTTTACACTAAAGTGGCACACGATATTTTATAAACACCTTTTAAAACTTGTATTTTTATTTATTTTACATCTTTTTTCCATTAAATTGCAAACTTTTAAGTTCAAAGGCAGCAGCCATATTTGCTTAAAAAATAAAAGTGTAAAAAAGGTGTAAAATAAACATAAAAAAAGTTTTTAAAAGGTGTTTGTGAAATATTGTGTGCCAATTTAGTGTAAAAATAAAGAATTTTGTGCAAAAAGAAGGAGGAATAGTGTAAATAAGGTTAGTTTGATTTTAAATTTCGATGATGAATATCTCGAAAACGAAACATTGCCGATGTTTTTTTAAGATTTTTAATTAGCGCCCCAAAAAATCGTACCAAAATTGTACTTCCTTTCATTCAATTAGAGGGACCTGTATATATTAAAATTTGCCTGGTCTGCCCAGTAATCAATAATTTTGATCCTTTAAAAGAGTGTACTAAATTATTAAATGAAATAAAAGTACCTAAATGTAAACCTTATTTCTTTTTAATAATCCACAGAAATACATAAACATTGTGGAAATCATCTAAAAGATAGGTAAGATTGTCTTACTTTTCTTACTAATATTTGCTACGAAATTTTCATTTTCTATTATTCATAATTAATATATTATTATTTATTCGGTTACTAACGTTACGTCTTATAAGATGCACCTAATTTAAATATAAAAAATACTTACCTTAAGTTAAAAAGACGGGTATGTTACCCTTACTCCGGCTCTCATAAAATTATAATGTGTTGGCTAACTTCACACTGATTTATCAGTGTGTAAGTAGGCAACACATTAAATTATTTCGTGGAATTTTGTTATTGCGCAGAATCGGTGGGGCCAACTCTGACAGTTATTTTCATACTGGGCTGGACATTTTTTGATCGAATGGGCCATAGCATTGGGCTTCCATACACCTTTAAACTTCCTTGGTTTTTATCAACAACCTATCGACCTCAATAGACCGTGAAAGTGAGACTTTATCGGTTACAACTAGTGAATTAGGCTTGTGGGCATGCCTACAGTGCCCACAGCGGTAGATCCGCGCCTGCATGAGATTTCGGTGGGGGTACCAACGACGCTGAAGCGCCTAGGTTAAATTAAACACTTGTTTGCTATGTACTTATACTCCAAGAGCTAGTGGAAAATTTTGGGTAGGTTCTTGAGGTACTCTAAAAAATTTTATAATTGTTCTTGAAGAACCCCTAAAGAGAAAAGTTGAGATCTGGCTGAAGGGTAACGGTCCCCTATCAACCCAGGATTTTTTTAAAGGGAATCGAAAAATAAAAAGGCCAGATTAATTAGTCGGTTCTAAATGTTAACTAGACTCTTGCAGAATGGTTTTTTAAACAAATCCAAAAGATATTTTTGAGGCATTTTGAGATTTGGGGAGTGTCAGATCAATTTGGTTGAATTTTTCACCTGCTAGATGATCGAGAAAGTATCATATAAGTGCGTATCATATAAGACGCGATTGGCACTTGCGAGACCACGTGATCTACAGCGCCCATGCGGGTTCTCAATAGTAATTTTGGAGTGGAAATTAAAATATAAGTAGTATAATATAACGTTTTCGTAAGCCACGTGTTATTGTTTGCTTTTTTTTATTGTTTATTATTTACAATAATAATACTTTTTTTAACAAAGAAATTTCCCTTTAAAAAAAATCGGATGTTGGTGGGAGCCGCTACCCTTTAGCCAGACCTTGACTTTCTTATTAAGGGGTCCTTCAAGAATAATCACACAATTTTTCATAGTGCTCTAAGAACCTACCCAAAATTATTTACCAACTCTCCTACTATTGCCAACAGTATGTTATCATAAATGATATTATTCTTAAGGCACCTAAGAGTTAGTTTCTTTATAAGCAAATCAAAAACAGAAAATATGTTTTAGATAAACATCTTGGAAAAAATTATTAGATCTCCTAGAAACATTTCTATCGATAAAGGTATAGCTCTCACCAACCACAGAATAAAATAGTTGTATAAATTTTATTTTATTACTTGTTTAAAAACTCATTTTAAAGTTTTCTTTTAAAATGGGACAGAATGTAACCCAATTCAGTTATTTATTTATTATTCATGTAATAAATTCTCCTTGCCGAAACGCCCGAGCTTTCAGCTGTGCGCTCCTCGTTACACCAACACATTTTGGTGCCAAATAAACAGGGAATTTGCCTCGGATCTTTTCCATGGATAAAGCAATTTATTTTTATATTTTCCGGATAAATTTTATTACCCAACGCTATTTGGTCTACGGTTCTGCAAAGAAAGGTGACCAGGTATGAGTGGCGACATGTTTACAGTTCAAGTGCACGAAAACACTTAAGTTAGTTAATTAACTTTATTTAAAAATTTAATATTAAAAATATAATGTGTATGGTAAAAAAATTATTTAAATCTACACTGTTGCAAATTTCTGTTGTTATTTTACAAAAATACTTTGAATGTTTTTACGCACCACAAAATTATTATGATAAAGTTCAGTTTTGCGATTTTCCTATACGACTTATTTTAACTCAGTTTAGGAAAGTTACAAAACATTTGTTGAAATTTACTAAACACTTATTAGGAATTAGTTTCGCAATATAACATTACACACATTGTTATTTTACTTAACAAATTTTATTAAAATTGTTAGCTAATTTTAATATACTGTACCGCAAATTTATAATGAGATTCATTTTGAATTTAAGTTTAGAAAAATACAATATATCTGTTGCATTTTAACTAAACATTTACAAAAAATCTGTTCAGTAATATTACAATAGTAATATTGTTATTTTATTAAACACATCTATATGTTTTATTGTAAATTTACTATACAATTTATTACATGTAGTGGTTTATATTAGGACTAAACTGCCTCGAGCTGATGACGTTATTAACAAAATAATATTTATCCTAAGCTACTATAAGAGGAGTACACCGAATTTAAATCTCCCGCGCTTTTCTGTAAAATATGCCTGATAGTAATACTACAGATGCTACTTTCTTGGGTTTACGCGTCACAAGGAATCCAGCTTATAAGATGGACGAGTTTTTGGGGTTCGATCTAATAGACCGGCTGAAGCAATGTATATTTGTATTCTAAGCTATTTATATTAACAATATGACCATAGAGAGGCGCCTATCACATAGCTTTTTATACGGTGTTGGCATTTTTACAAACTTTTATTTTAATTGTGTACATTTTTAACAAAATTAGGGGTTAAAAAATTAAAAAATTGACTAAGATTTCCATTATAATGTAGTGAAAGTGACCAATGATTCAGTGAAAATACAATATGTTTAAAAAATTTTTTTGGCAAAATTACAAAGCAACATGTAATTTTCAATAAGTAGTTGTAAAATTACAAGAAATATTTTATAACTTTTGATGACAACGTGGTAATTCCAGTTGTAACTTTACAAAAAGCTATAGAAAGTAACATCACAAACAATATTTGTAATTTAAATTTTTTTATTGGAAATTAACCAAAGTTTAGTAAAATTACAATACGTTATTACTACATAAAAATTTTAAGATTATAACTTATTTTAGTACATTTCCTTACAAATCTTGAAAAATTGCTTAAATTGTATCGAAGTCTGAATTGCCACATAATAATTTGTAATTTTGGCTCTTATTAGGTTTGTAAAACAACTGTAATTTACCAAAAAAATTAACAGTGTAAGGTTATACGGTATTAAGCAAAGGTAACCAAGTTCTATTTAAGTTAAAGATTATTTAAGGTAAACAATTATCTTTAGTTGATAATAAAGCACATTCGCGTCTTTCTTCTATTCTTAAAGAAGTTTACTTTGCTAAAATTTTAAAAACGTTTCTGTTATTTATTATAATCTGTCTAAACCTATAAATTCTACTAAATATTGTTTGCTTAACTAACAATCTTCTAAACCATATTTTGTATTTTGCTACGAAACGTGTAAATGCTCTTTTCGAAAGTCCTTTCCGTAGATCGTATACAATTATGGTACGTTTCACAATAATTCGTTGATTTCTCGTTTTACCTGCTACTGTTAGTCGTAAAACTCAATATAATTTGGGTACCCGCATGTAGGTCCGAACTTAAAATTTTAAACTTTATTGCGGACAAGAAATCAAACAATTATTGTGAAACGTATAGTCTGTCTCAAAGTATACCGTGTTAGCTCTTGCCTTCATTTACGGATTATACCTGCCGACAGCAATAAAACTGCTGATTGGTAGGTATTAAAGGACAGAACATTAGGGACGGACTTTAATAATATAAAGATTTATAATTTATTGTTTATTTAGGTAATTATTATCTTAAAATTACATTAGGAAATTAAATATATGCAAAGTTTTAATAAATTTATAACTGCATTATCTATACATAATTACATTTTTAATCTAAATATTTAAATCTAATTCTGTTTCACTATCAGAGTTATCATTGAGATTAATTACAATAGGATTTATGTTGTTTTGGATAGAAATGTAAGAGTCCTCAATTTTTATAATGTACTGTAGTGAATTTTTCCAGCTCTCAACTGGTATGTTAGTAATTACATTTTTTATCAAATTTATAACACTGGGACTTAAAGTAGGTTTAACATTTTCTGCTCTGATCTTTAATTTTACTTGGTTCCACAAATGCTCTATGGGGTTAAACATACAGTGATACGGAGGAAGCCGTAAGACAGTATGCCCAGCCTGTTCAGCCAAATTATCACATACATATTATTTTTTAATTGCATATGAATTTAGGACTTCGCAAAGTTGCGTTTTTTTGTAACTGAAGTCAAAATAAATATCATTTTCTAACAAATATTCCTGGATTTCAGTTTTTGAACTTGATAAAGCTGGTGCTTTGTGTAGCAGACGGCTGTGGTAGCTTGCGTTATCCATGACAATAACACTGTTGTTTGGAATATTTGTTAAAAGATAATTTTGAAACCAGTTTCTAAAAAGTTCTGCACTTGTATCCTCATGATAATCCAAGCTGGAATTCTTAATATTCTTTGCAGACAACAGCAAGCAGTTTGGGACAAATCCGTCTTCTGAACCAGCGTGAATTATGGTAATGCGTTTTCCTTTATTTGAAGGTGCTTTCATCTGACAGTTTTGACTGGAATCAACCCATCTTTTGGATACTGTGTCGTGTGTATCGAACCATGTTTCATCAAGGTAAATTATGAATCTGTTTTCTAACCTATATCTTTTAATTGCTTAAAGGTAATTAAATCTCCAAGTGCGTAATCTGTGCGATTTCATTAATACTTGTCTTTTGTCTATTTTGCGGTATTTAAATCCAATTTTACAAACAACTCTATGGAGGGTGATACGGCTAATATTTATATTGGTTTCGTCTTCGTCTAGCTTCTTTTTCAGTTTATCCAAGGTAGGAATAACTCTGCTTTCATATAGACAATATATTTTCCTTCTTATTGGGTCCTGATCACTATTGTCTCGGTGAGATTGAAAATCACTACGTTTTTTCTTTTGTTTAATTCTTCACTAATAATAATATCCCTTATCGATGATATTGGAGTTTTTGTAAGTAGACAGGTTTCTTTTAAAGCTTCTTGTTTAATTAGACCTCTACTGATTAAAGTTTCATACACATTTTTCACAACCTGTTTTGCATCTAATGACAAATGATTTCGACGCGACATAGTTATATTCTCGTAAAACAACTTTTTCGAAACGCACAGTAAAAACGGTTATTCAACACTGCCTCTAAAATATTAGCCAAAATACTAGGCGTGTTGTTAAATTCATCAGATGGTTTAGCGCTGAAATCTATAGTGACGTCACACTAGATTACCGCTAGTTTTATCCTTGTCCATATACTACTAAAACAACGGCCATCTTTCTTTAGCGCTCTTCCATCAATTAATTTAAAAACGGCTTGATAAAACAGTGATTAGTGCGCACGATTCATCGATGAATTTAACAGCACGCCTATTTATATGCCTAATGGTTAATACTCAAGAAATACCTGGCCCACCCCTGCCCTTATGAACAAATGGGTTTACCCAATAACAATAGGTAATAAAATCGTTAAAGGTTTATTGGGGTATGGTCCGTCAAAAGCCATAACGATATACTTTGAGACCGACTATACCATACATGAACTTATAAATTAGGTAGTTACAGAATTGCATACCAATATCTGGGTTTTCATGTAAGATTAATTTACGAACTTTAAGATATGTGCTGTTAAACTGTCATTAACACAGGCAATGTTAATGTTTGGCATTAATTTAGTTTACTCTATTAGGAACTAATACGATATAAATCAATTTCAAAGTAATAATTTTGTAATTACACCTTGAATTAAAAAGGAATCATATTTCAATGGCTGCTTCTGACAACCGATTTCATAATTTAAAATTTAAATGCAATGTATTTAATATTTTTTAAAAGCAAAAACTAGTATTTTTTAAATGTAAATTTATTTTTTTAATATAAATTTAATTCTTAAGGTTAAAAGTTCTCAGCACACTTTTAACTATCTTCTATTAATTTCTTTTGGAGCATCACCCTTATAAAAATAAGAACTTTACCACTAAACGGTATTTGACTTTTTTAATTTTTGGTCATCACAAATTACTACCATTTTTGGCAAAACAAAGTGACAAACCTAATTCTGCTATTTATTATCGAACGACAATAGAAAACTAATTAAAACAGTTATGTTTAAGTAAATAAATTTAAAAACAAGTAAAAGTAGATTTAACTCTAATACATTTGGATTTTATTTGTAAAATCACTAAATTTATTAATCTAAATTTTCTAATATAAATGGAACCAACAAAATGACACTTAACCATTATGTAATGCCATTATCAATAAGATTGTCGGTCTAAACAAACTAAGATTTAACTTTATTTTTAAGAAATAAGTTTTCAATTAAAAAGTACAAATTCTTGCTATTAAAACATATTAAATGCAGTTCATTCAAATTTTAAATTATAAAATTAGTCATTTACCTTCTTGTCAGCAGCCATCAGATTATGATTTATTTCAATTCAAGGTGTTATTACAAAGTTTTTACTTTAAAATTGATTTGTAGAATAATAATTTTAAACACTGTAAACCAAATTGATGCCAATTAATGACATACTATAACAATCACTGTATTAATGACAGTTTAACAGCATATAGCTTGAAGTTCATTAATTAATCCTTAATGGAATACCCAGATGTTAGTGTGCAATTCTATAAATACACAATTTATATTTGTATGTAATTTAAAATTAAAACGGTAAAAAATATGTTTCGTTGGCTACAAATATGGCGCGACACTAATAAACCATTGTAATTCATTACTAAACCTCAATTTTATCCCAATTACTCTTCATTCTCCTTTTAACCGTTTTGAAAAGAAGCGTCGGTCATCTGAAAGTCTACCAACTCCTATCATAAAATAAAACAAGACTGAAGCGGAAAACTTTTCCAAAAATGCCTCCAGAGGGCTAGACAAACGGGATTGGGTCTTTGCTACACGCTTAGAACGACAAAATATATAGAAGTTTAAGGAGGTCAGAGGCGTGATAGGGTAAGTTAAAATTTAAAGAATAATAAAAAGTTTTGGTAATGTTTCCTTAAATTCATTTGAAATGAAAATATTAGTAAAGTTAATAACGTCAAAAGCAAATAAAATTTTCTTATGTAACCTATTTAGAAAACTTTATATATTTCTTAATGCGGTTAGTTATAGGTTTACTGATAAATAGAAAGTGATTAAAATTTAAATTTAATATTTCGCAAAATAGCTGAGATACCCCTCCGACCTGCTAATAATGTGTCGAAGTTTCTCTGTTCGCTACACATTCATTAAATGATCGCGGCATTGATTAGATTAGGTGATTGATGTCTTCTTGCTGTATTGCATCCCAGGCCATCTGAATTTGGTTTCGTAGAGCTTTCAATTTTTGTGGAGGGTGAGGTGAATTTTGCAATCTTTTTCCCATTATATCCCAGATATGTTCGATAGGGGGAAGGTCTGGAGATCGAGGTGGCCACTAAAGAAAATTTACACTGGACGCTTCTAAAAAGTCTAAACTAACACGTGCCACATGAAGTGTGCATTGTCCTCAAAGCTTCGTGTATATAGTGTTGGGCAGTCATGTTACCTGGAATGAACACTAATCGTGACCTGCTGCCGTAAGCAATGGCAGCCCATACCATAACACTCACAGTGCGATGAATATGCCGGTAGATGAAAAATTGGACGTTCCGTCTTTCACCACGCCTGTTCTTACTTTTGCTGGACTCATTACTGAATACGATTGAGATCCATTAAACATTCCATTCAAGTCTTTACCTACTTCATACCAACCGTTGCCGACGATGCTGTGGGATCAGAGGTAGTACAAGATGGGGACGGTATGAAAACAGTCCAAAAGACCTTTTTCGGCGATAAACCGTCTTCATTGTTATTGCTCTGCCGCCAGTATCAAACCACTGGTTCGCAACTGCCCTTATTGTGGAAAATCGATCTCTAAGTGCTAGTTGCCTCAAATAACGATCCTGTGGCTCTCTAGTCGGTCAAGTACCTCTAACTCCTCAATTTTGGTTTTCTTGGAACTACGTTCGACAACATCTCATTTAGAGTCCGGATTAAAAAGCATAAAAAAGTTAAAATAAGCGCTTAAAAAGCATGTAATTTTCAAAATCACACATCTCGGCGTTCATTTGTATCTTGATCAGTACCTCTGCCAATACCTCGACATTTTTTGTAATATCTGAACTAACCTTATGTCTTAGACAATCATTAAAACATTTAGAGTCTTAACGTTACACTTGTTATGGGCAGTATACAAATTTGGCAAACATTGGGTCATTTATAACTTTGGTCAGTACTCTCTGCCAATACAGAGCATTTTGAATATCTGAAATCTTTATTCTTAGCAATAAAAACATACCGGGCAGACAACTCTTTTGCGTTAACTTTAATGGGTATACTAAATTTGCAAACAATCTGTTATTGATAACTTTGTAGTACTCTCTGCCAATACCAAAGCATTTTTTTAATATCTGAAAACTTTATTCTTAGACAATAAAAAACATACCGGCGAGACAACTCTTTAACGTCTACATTGTTATGGGCGTATACTTAAATTTGGCAACCACATCTGGGTTCATTTGTTACTTTGGGTCAGTACTCTCTGCCAATACCAAAGCATTTTTTTAATATCTGAAAATCTTTATTCTTAGACAATAAAGAAACATACCGGGCGAGACAACTTCTTTTAACGTCTACACTTGTTATGGGCGTATACTTAAATTTGGCAACCACATCTGGGTTCATTTGTAACTTTGGGTCAGTACTCTCTGCCAATACCAGAGCAATTTTTTTTAATATCTGAAAACCTTTATTCTTAGACAATAAAGAAACATACCGGGCGAGACAGAGGTTTGTTTATCTCAATTTGTGTTGATATAAGAATGTGCGTATGCGATAAATTTGCAGTAGAAAATATCTTTAAAAAACTGTAAATAAGCACAAAGTATAAAATAAGCATACAATTTGAAAAAAAGCAAAATAAGCATTAAAAACATTGCCTTTTTGGCTTTTTTTGTCTAATTCGTCAATATTTTAAGTTGTCTAATATTTGCTTGTAATATTTACAAAAAGCATAATGCCATAAAATCCGGACTCTACTCATTACTGCAGCTTCGTTTTAATTCACCCGATTAGCAAGTTCTCTAAAAGAAAATTTGGCTTCACGTAACCCTATTATACGACCCCTCTCAAATTCGGAAAGTTAGGTGAAATAAGCGCGTCTGAGAACTTTAGGCATGATAATGCAATGAGACAAATGAAACCAAACAAATTCAACTCAGAAAAATCACTGATTATTAAGTAAATATGTTCTTATTGTTGGGATCCTGATATACTAAAAAATGCCTTTACAAAAAAAGTACGTCTCGGAATGCCTTCAAAATTTTATCAGCATTCATTATAGCAAATATATTTACAATTTTTTATTAAAATTCAATAAATAATTCTGAGTGTTGCATTTTCTATGTCACTTAGTATAATTACGATCTCTGTACGTACTATCTCTTTCCCCCTTACAAACCGTTCGGTTATTGTTATTAAAATGAAATCTACTGTTTGTTGTGAAATACACACCACACATACAACACCATATGATCTTCACTGACAGTTAACCATCCGGTTACTGACCATACTTAGCTGAGGGCAACATTTACTGGTACAAACGCCTACTGATGCTTGAGATGAATTTTATAATAAATAATGACACCAACATTAAATAAATCAACTTTAGACAAATTTATTTAAACCTAAATTAATTGTATAAAATTACAGCACGTGTTCTTTTAATTCTGTAACCTAATTTTCTCAAACAGGAAACTCTAAATGTATCTTATCTTCTTTTAATAAATGAATTTGCTGATCACCCAAAAGTTTTCCGTTTAAAACTAAAGCTATAGAAAGTTTGTCTTGTATAAAAAGCACCCATTAGATACATAACATTATTTCGTTAAATAAACTTTTAGTAAGCGAGCTGGCGACAATGTATTATAAGCATTCACTAATATTTATATCTTAATTTCCCTACAGTGTTTTTAATACCAGATAAAGTTTTTGTACTCCCTTTTGTTGGAAATCCTTTCAAATTTATAAGACAGAATTAATACCCATTGTCTGGTGTCTTGATAAGTTTTTCCAAAACATAGTTTAACAAAGTAGAACTGTTTTAGGTCATAAATGCGGTACTAAAAAAAAATACCAATAAAGCATTGTCAATTTTTAACGGGAAATTTCTTAGGGCCAGTCCTCATGTGACATTAATCCCGGAACTGCGGATTTGCGCAATTTTCAAAAGGGGCCGTTCAAAAAATCTAAAAAAATATTTATTTCTTGTAAAATATTTAATTTAGTGTCTACTTTGTTATCTAAGTGTGCAAAATATAATTGAATCTGCGTTTAAAGAATTGGGATGAAAAACTTTGAAGAAGATATTGCTTTTTTAGCTGTTGCTGTTTTAGTAGATATAATATAGAGATATAATATATAATATAGAGACTGTCTTTTATATTTTTTATTCTAAAAAATTTAGAAAATAAACCTAAATGAAAACAATTTCTTTATTTATTAATTTACTTACTTATTCAATATAACAACGATTTAAATACAGCATACAAAAAGTACTGATTATGGTTTAATTTTTTTTAATTGCACCTAGATACCAGAACATCTGTATTTGCATGACATAACTAAAACTATTTTAAATTATATGTTATATAAAAAATACAAATTATTGACCGTTAAAAATAACAAAAAAGGCACATTTTATTTAACCGAAAAAAAAACAAAAACACCCAAAAAGTAAAAAAAAATCGAGATCATCCCGTCAAAATAATAATTAAAAAACGTTTCAAATTGAATATAGCTTTTCTAAATACTTTTTTTATGAACAAATAATAACTTTTAGTTTGTTTTATTTGGGATACTCGCCTTACTACTTTTTGGAAAATAAGTTGAGCCTACCCAACTTTTTTCTGGAAGGCTTGCGGATATGTCACTTTTTTAACATGGCTGTCAGCAGTCTATTGCCATTTCGATATTGCAGTCACGTGATTCCAGACCTCCGCATTTTCTAAATAATATAACTTGCATAAAAATTAGCCTCTAGGTATATAAACTGTAACCTTAGTTTAATATCTAGTTAATAGTCTAAAGCTCAAGTGACCAATACTGCAGAACTTTGGGTTTTTAACAAGTTCTTTATTATAATTTATGCCTCATCTAGAATAGACAATGTATTTGCTTTATTTTCCTAAAAATAAATGTTTTAATTTAATAATAATAATTAAAATAATTTATTTACAAGAATTTTATTACTTACTGCTTTTTAATATTTATCTATTCTCTTTAAAACACAATAATTGAACAATTCAAATAATTTCATGTCATAACTAGCTATTACCAACTTCTAAAAACTAAGTTTTTTCATAAGCTAATACTGTTTAAAGCTATAACTTGCGGTACTTTAAAAAACCGTTAAAGACCCGATATGGTAAAGGTCCGATTGGTCGCCTTTGTCAAAAGCCAAGTTAATCGCACTCTAGGATGTAAAACTTGATCTAAGAATTTTTGCGTCGCAATGAAAATATGTTCTTGGTTTTAAAAACAGCGCATATACATATAATAAAAAATAAGATTAGGACAGTTATGGCCGGTTGCACCAAAAGTATCTTAAGTAGATCTTTATTAAGAAGCTCTTAAAATTAAGGGTAACTTAAATTGTTTTCGCTTTCACCATTAGATTTTTATTGCAACTTAACTAAGAATACTTAGAAAGGCGGCAACGTTGCATCGTTCTTCTTTTTTATTGTTGGCCTTTACCATGCGGATAATCAGAACTAACTGATATTAAATCTTTCCTTTTCTAGCTTGTTTGTGATTAAATGATAGCAGTAATCTGACTTAAATCTTTGTAAATAATTAAAACTTTAAATATTTTTTTCATTTTATAGACATTACAATAAAAAATCGGCATTTAATTTGTGATTTTTTGTTGTAAAATTTAAAACAATATGGAAAAGAAAGATCAAGGGCGCCTTTCTTTACGGCCATGGAAAAGGAACAATTATTGTCAATATGAGATATAAACACATAATTGAAAAAAAAACGTTTAATATTTTATGTGAACAAATTTAAATATTCCTAATTTACAAGTAAATACTTAAAATTTAAAGGCTAATACAAACTTGTCATGTTTAAACTGAAGCTCATCTTCGATTTTCTCAAGTAAACTGAGCACTGTTGGCTACGTTAATTTAAACCTTTTGAAAATGTAAGATTATCCATCTCAAAACGGTTCCTTTTAAAATAACAGAGCAATGTCCAAAAGAATAAAAAAGTAAATAAACCTGAAAAATGCCATAAGTAATTAAAATTCACTGTTTCTACATTCTTCTTGAAAATCTACTTAACATCGCATTTATAATATCACAATCCAAACTATCATTGTTTAAAACCCCCGTTTTTACACAATTTTTACCAAATTAATTATTTGAAACTACAAACGAATAATAAGTAAACAAAATATTTATCAAATGTCAACTTCAAATTACTTAAGGGATCATTAAGTACAGAAAAATCCTACACTTAAAGTTAAGGGACCATTAAGGACCAATTTCAGCTGGTGCAAGAAACATTTGAAACTTAAGGGGCAGTTAATGCTTAAGAACAACTAAAGTGTCGCAAAAAGTGTTGGTGCAACCGGCCATTAGCGCCTAAATCATTAAATTTTATACATTCTTTATGCTCTTGTGTAAGTTTTAAGTAAGTGCAATCTTTCTTCTGCATCGCAAGAGCATGCAAAATGTTTTAATTTAATGATTAAGGCGCTAATTGTCCTATTGTTTTCAGCTTGTATTACTATATATTATAATTTTACCAAACCATATGTCTGATCAAGTTACAGTGCGAAAAAAAAGTCGAATAAAAGTACAACTTTTCCCTCTTGATTCTCTGGCTGATTAATCTGCGGAGAATAGTAAATGCCCCGACTGCCCGCTACTTAGCACGTACAGCGAGGGGAACATGTTGCACTCATATTCTTTTCTCTCTTACATATATTATTTCTAAAACCAAGAATATCTTTTCATTGCGATGCAAAATTCTTAGATCAAGTTTTATACCCTAGAGTGCGTTAAATTTGGATTTTGACATGGGCCTTGCGGCGCATCGGACCTATACGACATCGGGTCTCTATAGGTAACTTTTTAAGTACCGCATGTTATAGCTTTAAACAGCATTAACGTATGAAAGAGAAAGAAAGAGGTTAGTTTTTAGTAGTAATACGGATGAGTCTACCTACCAGATTATATCAATAAAATGTAGTAGGCATGAATTATATTAGAGAACCTGTAAAAAAACTCAAATTTAAAGAAATTCTGCAGTATTGGTGATACAAGCTATCCATTGTGCTGCTTTTTTTTTGAAGAAAATATATAAAATTACTTTGTGGAAATGTCGAACCAACTTTTTTTATATTCGGTGCAAGGTAATTATTTTTTAAGTTTTTTTTTAATAGGTTTATTTGATTTTGAATGCAAAATCCCAAACTTAATTATTTTTTGACAAATAGTTAACATTTAAGTTATACCCTGTTTCTAAGAGTGTTTATTTTTACCTCCTTGTTAAATTTAACCCATTGTTAAGTCCATTGTTAAGTTTAACAACGCGTTCATCACTCGGCCGTAGAGGAGTGTAAAATGGACAGCAATAATTAAACTAAGATTAGTGTAATTAAACCATGCTGGGTATGGTTGTGTTGTTTATCATAAAAACTTAAAAGACATTTTTTGCTATTTAAAAGTAATTTAAAAAAACCCTTATAGCACTAGTTAACAAATACAAAAAAATGCGACTACTGTTGTAACGACTGTACGGGAAATATCCTGATTACAAATTTAATACCCAAAATTTTTTATCATGTATAGATTTTGGGTTATAGAATGTATCAGTGTTTTTTATTTATTACATATTTACAGTATTTTAAGCTTTGCTAGAGGGTCAAGATTTTGTCGTTGAGGTGTCATAACTAGACACCACACGTAGTATTTCCAGGCTTTGCACAATTGCCCCAACTTAGGAAAAACGTAAATCTGGCAACGTCAAAAATATTAGATGTGTAAAGTTTTTACCATTATAATTGCATTTAGAGATCTAAACTTTACAAAAGTACTCCTTTGCGTTGCAAATTGACTGAAAACTAATGGAATTCTTAATTGTGATATGAACATTTTGTCAAAGATTGCTATAATGTAATTTTCTTTACATCCACTACACTTTTTAGGTTAATGGATTTTTAACATAATTTAAACTTACTAACTAAAGTTAATTTTATAAACTTGTAGAAAATTACTTTTAAGATTCTGCTCCGTATGTAATTGGGTTAAAGCGCTTTTCTGAATGACATAACCTAGACTTTAATGGGGTGTAAAACAAAAGTAATAGTTGTTTGTGCATCATCCGTGTTGCTGCAAAACGGGACGAGACAAGAGAAGCCATCCTCTTGTCTTACCTGTATACTTGAGAAAATATGGCGTTTTCTTTTTGGCGAGAATGCCTTTATCTTAATAAAACACCCTTTTCGTTTTTATTCTTAATACAACTATAAGTCACACGGAACCTTTTCCTACGACAGTTTGGTATTATACCCTTTAAATTGTACTTTGATATCTTTTAAAATAAAAAATTAAGGCGAGCTTCTTCTAAGTAACACCCAGTATAGTAGTTTGTCAAAAATATTTTTATTCTGCTTAGTTTATTTTGGATTAAAAAAAATGTAGTATAATACTTCACCGGCACCAACAGACCTTTTCTTTTTAACTTTAATTAAAAGTAGAGAAATACATATCTAATAAAAGATTAAATTTTAAGGCTTGTAATTAAAATAATATTATTTAAAAAGGTAATTGTTCTGTTACACCATATCGAAAGCAGTATCATTGGTCTTAATCTGTATTCCTTATGGGTGAGAGATATTAAAACCACCTCTAACTTTGTTTTATAATAAACTCTTTTTGATAATCTTCAAAAACATTTTATTAAAAATTAAGTCTAATTCGTACCATCAGAACTTCTCATGACGTCATTTGACGTTCAGCGAATAAATTCAGCGTAGGGCAAGTTTTTAATTGCATCGATGGATCTAGCGTATTAAGCGCTAATTTATCAAACCGTTTTTAAACTACCACTGGAGAGTCTGATGGATTCCATTAAAGCGTTTTATAAAATACTTTAGGAAAAAAAATATAAATAAATACGGAAGAGAAACACAACAATCAGCTAAGCATTGACAGTTTCAGAACAAACAGCGAGCTTTTTTAAACATTTCGTTAGAATTTGTTCCATCAGAATTTCTCATGACGTCATTTGTCCTAATTTTTATCGACTATTTAAGATTACATTTTGTTAATATTAAAAAATAATATAACTGGTATGTTGCGTGGTTACTTTAAACGATTGTGCCGTCATTTTATTTAAGCAAATTTAAATAAAATGTTTGCGACAAATTTGTATGATAACGTTACTTTGGTCATAAAAAAACTTTTGATAGGACCTTAATGGTTAATCATTCACTAGCGTCATTTTTTAAAATTACGAATAATTTTGAATGAACTGTTTCTTTGCTACCACAAAGGTTAAAATAAACGAATAAAAAAATATTAGTTACCAAAATACATCATTTAAGTTCCTTATTACGTCCAAGTTTTTAATTACAATTTGTTTTTTCACATTCACAAAATTAAATCGATTAAAAAAAAACTCAGACTTAACCAACAAAAAGAAAATCAGAAGAGGATATGAAATGAATTAGTAGCTTACAATTTCTTTTCTATATCGGCACCAGCAAAGCCATTAAACATAAAACTTAATTATTTAAATAAATACCAAATATCCGATATAAATTAAAGTGAAGAAGATATTTTTCCTAACACCCTTTTTTTATTTTTTGTTTTATATTGGGTAGGTACTTTTGTTAAGTGGTGGCATCGACCTTAAAAAACTGTAGGCCCCTAATTTGTTTTGTATCTACTTTTAATTTCGTTTTTGCTGGTTAATTAAGTGTATATATAAAAAATGTTATTTTATAATTATACCTACGAAGGGAAGAAGGGTGACTCGTCGGAAGAAAGTGCGAACCCCGCGCGCCTGTAGAAGATGTTCAATAGGATAATTTGCCTGGGCAGTTAAGCTTGTTGTCTAAAAGTTTTTCTTTTTCGTACGATATGAACGTAAAATTTCTTTTGTGTTTTGGGCAGATTGCCAAAATGTTCTCTTAAGTATTGGATAGAAAAAATAGTAGTTTTATAAATATTACTTTTTTGTGTTCTAGACCAAGAAATTTGGCTAGCACATCTTTTTCTTTAAACAGTTTATATTAAAAGTTTTCGTACAAGGGTGTACATTTTCCTTAGCTAGTTAAGCTATTCTAAAATTTCTCTGTGTCAACTGTAACGTGACATATCCTACGTAAGGTTCAAAGGTAACCAGAAATAAAGTGTGAATAAAGTGACTTGAAAAACTAGAGTGGTGACTACAAAAATAAGTGAATGGTATATAGGAAAATAGATAAGCAGTCAAGGTAATATTTAAACTTTTTGATAATTCTTTCCCTAACCGTCTTAGTTAAAAGCAATTTTCTTAACAAACTAATAAAGTAAATTAATGTCTTTATAATTTACTTTGTGATATTATAAATTTCCAATAAATTATATCAAGTGTCACAGGAGTGACAAGTGATACGAGGTGTCCCAAAAACTGTAAATATTTTTGGGATTTGACTTTAATAGTTCTGATTCCTCTTGTGTTAAAAAACACTTTCTATTTGTGCTGTAACTTCATCGTATTTTTTCGTCTAATTGTAGTCGGGAAGGCAAGTCGGGTTTTAAGTGAATAAATAATTTTCTTTGGTAAATTCAACTTTTGCTTCAAATTTAAAAGCAAATTTTGTAACCTTTTCTTCTCATACTTTGTAAATGTAAGCCCTATTGATAACAATGTAAACATCTGGTTTGGTAAGTAAATAGTCAGTTTATGTTTTAGATTTCTAAGACCTTGACAAATTGTTTCTAAGGCAATCAGTGCTTTATAAAAGGTAGTTTTAATATTTTAAATTTCTTTTGAAGTTTCTTAAAGTAAACTGGCGCATCACACTATATGTGGTGTAGTATTTAATTGTATATTGTTTTTAAATAAAACTTGTGTACAGTTAATCTACTCTTTGTGTCATAAATAGCAATAGTCTTTTTACAGGCAGTCCAAACCCAAATTTGCACCTATGTTTTTAGTTTATCTTTAGCCGACAGCAGAGTTTGTCGGTAACTACTTATAATGCGGAAGCGCAACAATAAACGTTTCTTCGCCAGCTATCTATACCTTAATAAAACAGTTTAAAAGTTTATTTTATTAAATAGCTTTTATATACTGCTAAATTTTTATCACTTTATTTTTCTCCAGTAACTGTTTTTGCTTTATTGGCTGCTTTTTGGTTTTTTAATTGCTTTCCTGTTGTACACGTCGGTCGTTCTTTCAAAAATTATATTGCCATTTATGAATCTCGAGCATGAATCACTACTTCGGTAAATATTCACTAAAACTAAGAACAATAAATTGTTTTACGGGAATCCAGAAGTCGACATTATCGATAAATCTCGAGCCTCAGCATTTTTTTCACTTCGCTCGCCCAGCGGTTTAACGTCAGTGCATATATTTGGAAACTCTAGGGTTTTTTTTGCTGTAAAGTTTACCAATAGATCTGGCTTACCGAAACCTACATTTTTTTATTGATGAACTTATTTCGGCCCAAAAATAAAGTTCCATCGTATCTCTCACCGACTCCGCTTATCATAGTTATAACATTTTTTACAGTGACAAACAAATGAAACCCTTTCCTGGCAAGAAACATGTTTGCAAATTTATTTTTAGTTTTTCAAAACATATCATTATTTATATAAATTTTGCATAAGTTATACGGTTTTGTCTGGGATGTTGTGCGATATTAGCAGCTTTAAAAGAGGAATATGTTAAAATTTATTTATCCCGAGATAAATCAATACAACGGTAAATATTTCTGTAAAATATAAAAATAATAAACATTTTTACAGAAATCAACAAAAAGCCCCGCGACGCCAAGACCAGGAGGCCATCAGCGGTAAAACTTCAGCGTTATTCCCACCTATCAGGAGGTGGTACTTCATCGATTTTTTCACATAGCGGTTTAACGCCAGTGAAGATATTTTGTAACTCCACGGGTATTTTTGCTGTACATTATGTACATAAATCCGATTCACCAAAACCTACATTTTCTATTGATTAACTTAGTATGGCCCAACATGATCTTTCATCATTTTTTCCTCCAACTCTTCAAGAATAAAAAAAAATTGGGTCGTAGCTTATTTTTTATCAGTTTATTTTAAATAAAAGCTTTTATAATTAAAACATGAATAAAAGTACATGTTTTTAATAAATTGTCGACAGCTAGCTTTCTGAAAGTTTAGTTAACGAATTAATGTTATGTACCTAATGAGCGTTTTTTCTACAAGACAAACTTTGTATTGCTTTAGTTTTAAACGGTAAACTTTCAAGGCGGTCAACGAATTCATTTATCAAAAAGTAACTTTATCTCGTTCTAACTAGGGACTAAAAGTACTTTAACAAACTGAAAACAAGATAAATAGATAGTTTTATGTTTGAGAAAATTCTGTTGCAAAATTAAAGAACACGTGCAGTAATTGTGTACAACCAAATTAATTAAATTTGTTTTAAGTTTTAATGAATTTGTCGAGTTTTATGTTTGGTTTATTTATTTAACGTTTGTGTCATTTTTAATTATTAAACTTATATTTGGCATCAGCATGTGCAGGGTGTTGGGATTTTATTGTAATTGCATTGGTTATTATTAGAGATAGAGACTTGCCTTCTCGCAAAGTGCCTCTACGTATGGCGTATGCACAGATGGCGCTCCTTTAATGCTTGATTCTTGTTCAGGCTTCGTGCAGTTGGTAAAAGAGAAAAATTCTGAAGTGACTGTAATTCAATGCTGAAATTACATAAAAAATAGTACATTAAATACTTGACTATTTAAAACGCTTTGTTGGCACTAGTATAATAATAGTTTTTAAAATATATGTACGCCACTGATGACTTTAAGTTTCTAAATTTTTTGTTACCCCTCTTTAAAACTTCAGATTAGATGTCTTTTAGCATTTTTAGGTTGCAGCCTAGTTTGGGAGAAAAACGGTTTTTATTAAACATTTATTAAAAATGAAGCAACAAAACATTAAAAAAACACAAAGCATGCTTTATTACTACTTAAAGAGAGCGAAACCTTGCATCATAGCAAAGATAATACTACTACGAATAAGATAAACCATTCAATGCTATATTTTTGATACCCCTAATGGAATTTGGCTGACGCGAGCCAATGTCCATCGAGAGATTTTCGCGCTAAACATTTTAATCCTTGAACGAAAGTTAAACAGTGTTGCCGGCAGGCCTTTACTATTGGCGTGATGAAACGCGACTAGAAAATACACAACCCGGTTAGCCGCCCGTTTTCGCTACTTCCGTATTACATTGGCAACGTCGCGCATGGTTTCGTACCTCGTTTCGCTGGAGCAGGGGTTACCGACTTAATTTTATTCGCATTTACGGAAGCATTGATATCTCGAACTGATTCAGAGCGCCCCAGTTAAATGAACCATCTATCCGTAGTAGTATTATCTTTGATCATAGGTAATTTCGGCTATTTTAAGCATTCCGTTTAGTTTTAATATGTGAATAATAATTTCTTATTAGGGTTCTTCCATTTTACTAATTTACTACAAAAATAAATAAAGTAAATTTATTTGACATATCATAATAAAATATCTTTTTTTTAGTAAACTTAGCTGCAACTAAATAAAACACCAAGACGCATCTTATGACAGAAACTCCCTATACCAAAAGATTCGTTAAATCAAAAATATCAGTAACGTGATTATATTTTTTTAAATAGTAGATCAAAAATAATGTGAAGCGATAACTTTTTTAATACAAAAACATAATCTTCAGTAAATACTTTAAAAACTTAAAGTTTAAAAAAATAAGGATATTTGGACTACAAAAATTAAAAAGAAGACATTTTTCAACATATGTTAGTATGACCTTTTTTTATAAAAACGCATAAGGAATTACCCCCTTAAATATTTTAGATAACTAAGACATCCTATATTTTGTCTACCCAAATTGACTTAATTTAAAAATAACATATTCTTGTATTCGTGCCACATAAAATTGATCCTAGACAGACTTAATCTAGGACCTGGGGAAAATTTAAAAAACAATGACAAAATTGTGTAAATACAATACTTTTTTCATTGCTTATGTGTACTGCGTATACAGGGTGTCCCAGAAGGATTGGGACACAGAGCAACAGCAGATTCCTAAGGTCGAAATAATGCAATTAACGTAAACTTGCCTTATCCCAAAGTTGATAATAGCTAAGATACATGGTGTCAAAGTTTTAATAAATATTTAATATCGCTTTTTCGTAATAATTTCTTAACCAAATGATATAGCGGTACAAAATTGGGGATTTGGGTGTTCTTTGGGACAAAAAAGTCAAATTCGTCCATACTTTTGATGTTGTTGGTAGAGGGCGCCAGCTACGGCTTACCCTACTTGTTTTAGATAGCATAATTTTTTTTAAGCTTAGTATATTGACCTATTTGTTAGAAAATAAGTTACTATAATTCCCTCTGCGTCAAAAATGTATACCTTATTTAGATCTCTAGGAGCAACTGTTTTCCAGATAAATGCATTTTAAAGGACCACGTAATTTTTCTCTGGAAAATGTTTTTTGGCCAAACTTTGCAAATAAATAGTTTTTAACACCCAGATCAAAAGTCTCCACAGACACAAAGCCCAAAAACCTCTCTAACCTCTCCCAAATCAGTCTTAAAGGTCACTAGGGATTTAGAGACTTTTGAGGGTGATTTTAAGGGGGTTGGAGGGGTTTTTGGGTTTTGTGCCCGTACTTTGCAAACAATTGCCCAAAAACCATTTTCCATAGAAAAATTCCGGGATCGTTTAAAATGCATTGATCTCAAAAACAGTTGCTCCTAGAGACCTAAATAAGGTATACATTTTTAACGCAGAGGGACTTATAAAACTAGCGAGGAAATTGGGGCTCTAGTAAGCAAAACGACAGCACCATATCAGTGTAAAAGGAATGCATACATAAGGGACAGTACAGGGTGACGGGACCTGTGTATGCTTAAGGGTTTTTTTTGTGTCCCATTACTTCTGGGACACCCTATATAAAAAATAAATATTTTTAATAGTTTTTCGTAATATATTTTTTAAATATTGAAAGTTAATTTGAACTACAAAATTACTTTGCTTTATTAGGTTTGGTAAATAACATATTCCATATTTGTTTTTTTGTCTAGGGTAAATTAAAGTTTCCACTCTTTTTAAAAAAATATGTATTTAATTCAAATGTTTGGACAAACCCTTTATGCTCTAAAATAAAGTTAAATAAAGGTTTGATAAATCGAAACATTCTTATTTTGTAAAATGACTTGCTAAAAGCTTTTCGTAGTTTTAACGTCAGATAATCTTACTTTATATGAGATTTTTCCACGTTTTGTAGGTTTGTGTATAATGTTTCTTTAAGAAGCTTCTTGGATAATAAAATAGAAAAATAGTTGTTAAATAATCTAATATCTAAAGGGGTTTCTTAATATCAAAAATAATAATACCCATAGTAAAGGAATAAAGGTTTTTATTACATATTTAAATACGAGATGTGCAGAAAATACGTGTACAATATTTTTTGGTCGGCTTTCTATATCGAAATTGGTCGAAAAATAAACATTATGACGATGGGCGAATATGAAGGTATCCCAAAGCAACTCGCCGCATCGCGACATATGTTACATATTCCAGGCTCTACCGTCCATGGCCGAATTTTCGATAGTCC
>JAHBCN010008630.1:0-37912 GCA_019359885.1 Listronotus oregonensis | reverse complement strand
TGCGGCCTAAACTTATTTTCCCATTTATTTTTTTAACTAATAACTTTTTAAACCGGACTACGTGCGGGCCACGGTAAAACTCTGGTACGCTGCTCTTTCATCCATTTATCGACTTCCCAAGGCCGTATGAACGGGACACTTATCTTGCAAAAAAGAAAAAAATTTTTTGTCCGGAAATCGATCCAGTACAGAAGGAAGCATGATATTCTGTAGTTGATCTATATATACCCCGCATTAAACCTTTTTTTCGATAAAATAACATACACCAAGTCCTAGTGCACTCAGCCACCCCCAAACATTTATCGAAACTCGCCTACTACTTCTGCCCTTTTTGGGTATATTTTTCATCAAATCGTTTTCCCTTGAGGCCTGTATACCTTAAGTATCCCATTGTTGCACGACTAAAACACTTTTTCATCTGTGGTGGAGCGATTCCGTAAGTCTATCGTGTCTTTTTTTTTTTTGGCGTAAAAACCAGATCAAACCTGTTGGTTTCTTTGAGTATGTCCCCGGGCACATGAAATCGTATTTTACGACTTTTTTTTTGTGGTCTCGAACTTTTTAAATTAAAAAAAAAATTGATTTTTTTTAACTTGTAAAAAAATTGTTTTTTTTTTGTTTCCACCGCCATAATTTTTAAAACTATCAAAGATACCAAAATTTTTTTTGTGTCAAATTAAAGCCCACACTGTAGCGTTTTTAACCCTTTTTATAAACAGTTTGGGCACAATTCGCACTTTCATTCCTCTAAAAATCATATAAACTAAAAATAAATTTTTTTGGTATTGAAATTTTCAAAATCGATAAATTTTTTTATTTTTGAAAATATTTTCATACATGCAGCGAAGAAAATATAGCCAAATAATAACAAAATTTTTTAAAAAAAAAATTTTTTTTCCTAGAGCGTATCGTTTGGCAACAGCGTTTTTTTTTTTCAGACGAAAAAAAGTATTATCGGGACCCAATAGCCCCGCATGCGGATAGCGTGCGTATTTAAAATAATACATTAGTAGTGGTGGTTGTCGAAATTTAGAGTGTGCTTTTGTTTTTAAAAATTTTTAAAAACAATGAAGCGAATTATTTGTAAGAAAATTGTGTATGATGGATACAAATCTGTTTTTAAAAAGATCTAGAACAGCTATTCTCAACCGCTGGTCGGGCGACCACCATGGCACAAGTGATCCGCGGATAAATTTTACTAGTCCGCGGACAATTTTCGACCCACGAAAAAAAATTACTTATTAAAAAAAAACAATAATAACTATATTTTGGTCCGTGGGCCAAAAAGGTTGAAAACGCTGACCTAGAATACAAGGGTTGTTATCATTACTATTAAGTGCTGAAAAAGGCAGGACAATCTAGCAAAAAAAATCTGTCAAAAAGATGATATTTTAAATGGCGAAATTAAAATAAAATATCATAAAGACTGTCGTAAAACTTACACAGATTCTCAAAACTTTATCATAATTTTCAATCAACAGTGGCGCCGCGCCGGTCCTTCAAATTATTGTGACACTAAACTTAAATGCGATAGTTTTAATATTAGAAAAATGTGTTTTTTTTCAGCAATAGTAACAATAAAAAGAAGAAAAAGTTATATAAAAAATCTGTTTAAACAAGTAATTTAAATATTATTAGGTACCTTCATATACTATAGTTGGTACCTTTATATTAGTTTATATTTTGTACTGAAACAAAATACGAATTTCAATTTTATCCTTATAAATCCTGTTTAGGGTATTTATTTTTTACATAGTACTGAATTTTTTTAGGTAGTAGAAAAGCTACCTATCAAAAAAGTAATAAAGCTGCCAGGAACAGGAACGACATTAATATGATATCTAAATTACGTGGCTATAAAGATTTATTTGCGTTTGATGAGAAATATCATAAATTATGTTACAGCCACTACATCTCTGAAAGAAACATAAAATCGCAAAAAATAGGAAAACGGTTTCCGAACCTACACGAAAATAGTTCGACAATATCTACCTTTTCTGCGAGTATTGGTAGTGATGTTCAGATAGATCTTTTACTTCCCAAAGAAATGTCCAAAATTTAAACTTTATTAAGAGCTGCTGCCATAATACGTAGTGCAATGGCTTTATGTCAACCAAAATTGAATTTCCAACATGTACTTGTGTGAAAGAAGGACTAAAATGTTGTAAGGAGTGTAAATTTCGTTCCTGCAATATCATTATTAAAGATTTTAAGGCAGAAATGGATTAAATTTACGTAAAATGCTACTAATGAAGCGCCTAAATAACTACTTACAATTACATTTTTGGGTCTGTAAAAAAAATCACCCACGGAATTGGACGATTTTTAAATTTGCAATGTAAAATATTCTTTAAGTATTATTATTTAAGGCAAAAAATGCGGATGATGTAGTTTTCACCAAGAAAAGCGCAATAAAAATTCTAAAAATTGGTCATTATTTGACATTTTATTTTAACTATTTACGATTTACATGTAATAAATTCATGCATCGCTTCAAATATTATTAATTTATAATAAAAAACTTTGCCGTTACCATAAGGATAATTTTCATTAAATCAAAAATATTTGAATTTCAAGCCAGTTACAAATATAATTAGTGAAAATAAAAAAGCCGCTTTAACTAACCAGCACTAATCATGACCGACCAGAACGGCGCATTTATAATAAAAAAATTTACAATTTAACGAGGAAAACCTAACCGGAACTAACCAGAACTAGATCATAGTTTGAAAGTTGTTGTTTGTTAGTTCTGGTTAGTTTTTTATATAAAAAAACAACCTTCAATAATAACAAATTATTACAAAAAGTCTGGCAACATTGCTTATTCAAGCAGCATTCAGACATGTCAATGAATAGCTTCGTATCATCTCTTTATATGGAAAAAAATTATATATTCCTGTTTAAAAAGACCTTTAACGAAGCCCTAGTTTATATTTAATGTATGTACTATATTTCTCAAATTTAATTAAAAGACACAAAGCATCCGCAATTTTTTGTTGCTAAAAATGTTTAAAAAATAATGAAGTTTTGAATGTATAATCAAAAAAATAACGAATCCCGTGGGTGGTTTTCTTTACCAGCAACCAATAAAAAAAAGTTGAATAACCTACTTATTAGGTGGGTAATTAATAACAATGATTGATATTTTTATATGGGTTTAAAAATCTACCCACCTGTTTTGGATATTTAAAATTTTTCTTTTCTAAACAACTTAAGCAGCCCTTAGATCTGCGTTTAAACCTGTTGATACAACTTTAAGTACCTACTAACTTCCACCGGACCGTAAGATCTTTGTAGTCGGCCGGCTCGCTAAGCCCAAGCGCGCAAAAATATGACTTTGGCCGTTAAAAAATATTACTGACTCAATACTATAAAAGGAATCTAAAAAATTTTTGTTTTAAAAACTTTTTTTAAACATTAACTACAATTTGTACGCAGCATGTATGTATAAATTTTCAATAATAAACTTTTTTCTCGATTGCCTAAAATTACGCTACTAAAAATAACAATTTTGAGTTTCATACTATTTTAAAAATTTAACAAAAAATATCAGCTTCAAGTGGGACGTTGTTTGAAGCGCTATTGTGTCTACTTTAATCTAAAAAAAATTAACTTGATAGCATGAATATTAATAAAAATAGAGCAGTGGAGAAGTTAAAATACGTGTTTTATTGAAAACCGATTTTTTTTGGATTTTTCGAAATAAAAAAACTCTCGACCACTAAAAAATGTCGTAAAAGTGATTTCGTGTACACGATTACCTTATTAAAGAATCCCACTAAGTCTGGTTTGGTTCTAGCCGGTTTTTTTTCTCGATAACTAAGCGACTTTTCTTCCAAATTTTACTCACTACTGTGAATATTATATTTTTCAAAAAAATCGAAGGTTCCAAGTTAAATTGTAGAGCAAATCCAATGCGTTGTTCTAAATTTGCATTTATTAAAAACGGTTTTAAGGCAGCGCAATTCGGATATTTGCCTTATTCTTCGCCGTGCCGTTTTAACTAAATTATTGTCTTGTTCTTGATTCGATAGTTTGAGGCGACCACTTTCAGCTTTTCTCTCAAAGGGTTATTTTTTATGCCATTTTTTTTTAACAAAATGATTAGTACTCTTTGGGATGTTAAGTTCTTTCGCCATATCCCTTTCTGGCCAAGGCAGCTCCATATAATTATAAGATTAAACGAACTTACCTAAGTGAAGTTTGATCATAATTATATGACCGCCTCTTCCGAATAGATCACTATGTAGTTCACTCTTTCGCCGCCAGGTGGAGCCACGCATTCTAAAGTCAGACAAAAACACCTCTCGCCGCTGTACCATTCCCGTGCGCAACCCTGGATACTTCATTATTTCAAAGCAGTAACTGTTGCAATAAATTACATAGATCACGCGGGTTCGGGCAGGGAGGGAGTGATCTATTCGGAAGAGGCGGTCATATAATTATGATCAAACTTCACTTAGGTAAGTTCGTTTAATCTTATAATTATATTTCCCGCCTCTTCCTTCAAGATCACTATGTAGATGTTTAAAGTTAATATTGCAACAGTTATAGGGAAATTAAATAACACATGTAAGGGATATATTTTATTAGGTTGTTTGATGAATCCCTATACTTAATAATACCTAATAAATACTACAAACTGTAAGAAAAAACGAAATTGTAATAAACGAATAAAACTTATAATCTATATGAAAAACCTAAATGTGTATAAAAACGTAACTATTGCATTAGGATTGCATTCGCAAAACTTTCAGACTTCATTGGGGCCTGTTATAAGTTTTTGCGAACACATTAGATGCTTTAAATCCAACCTGCTGTGTTACGTATAGTATCGATGTTGATACCTCTGTTAACAGCTGCTGACGTGGAGCGTGCCTGTACTGTGTGCCGTAAAAATTTTTGTATCAATTCCACTTTTCTTTAATGTAAGACGGATCCAGCGACTAATAGTCTGGGCCGTTGCTTCTTTGTGCGGTTTCTTACAGGTTAGAAACAGTTTTGACAGTTTGCTCGACTGTCTAAAACCAGAAGTCCTCTTTAAGTAGCAAAGTAGCGTACTTGCAACGCATAGTTTAGGTTTATTGTGGAAAAAAGGTAATATTAATAAAGGTTGGTATCTATTTGGGGCAGAGGTTTTGACCCTAGCCGGGACTTTTATTTCTATTTTTTCTTTTGATATTTCAATATTTTGAACCTCTATTAATGAAAATGTTTGTACTCTATGTGCTGTTATCAGATCCATTAATCATCGATAATTTTTGTGTCAATATTTCTAAACTAATTGTTTCATTAGGGTAACAAGTTTTTCTAAATAATCTAAAACTAAAGACGGGTTCCATGTCACGTGGTATTTGAGGTAAGGAGGTCGTACCTTAGCAATGCCTTTAAAAAACCTTTTGATCTGGTGATTTTCGCCAACTCGTGGCGAAATAAGCAATGCTAAGAGCAGAGCGTATTGTATTTAATGAACTGTAAGACATTCCCTTGTTAAACAAAGAAGATAAAAAATATAGTATGTTTTGTATATTTAATTCATAGAAATTTAATTTCTGTTCGGTACAAAATTCCCACCATAACTTTAACCCGCTTCCATATTGTTTGATTGACGACTCTGTTAAAGATGAGATTGATATGTCAATTGCCTCTTCAGATTACCTTATGGAATATCATTGCTTGCCGGATAAAAGTCCTGCTTCCAGGGAAAGCTTCTGGTGCAGAATATGGGGCGTCCTATTAATAGATAATAATAAATTGATATTGGGAGAAAAAAGTATTGACTCTTTAACAAGCAATGATTTAAATAGAGGGTACCACGGTTGGCTTGGCCAGCAAGGAACAACCACAATACCCTCAGCCTTATCTGTTAAAATTTTTGTAGTTCTTTAGCAACGAGTGAAAAGGTGGAAATGCGTAAAAATTAAAATCAGTCCAAGACACTGTAAAGGCGTCAACAATTTCGGCTTCTGGGTCTTTAAACCACGAAGCAAATCGCTTACACTTTGAATTAATTCTAGAAGCAAATAGGTCTATCTCAGGAGTTTGTAATACGCGACAAATATTTTTGAATGCATAATTTGCAAGGGTAAACTCAGTTTCCGTATCTAGAGAACGAGACTCGTGATCGGCAATAGAATTTTCTTTAGACTTTATGTAGGATGCAAAAATAAATATATTACGTCTTTCACACCACTGCCACATTTGTCTAGCAAGGCGATTGAGATGTGGAAACTGAATTCCTCCCATTCGGTTTATGTACGATATGGCTGTCGTGTTATCAATCCGTAACAAAATATCACAGTTCTCAAGGTTCTTAGCGAAACATTTAAGTCCAAAAAATGCAGCCAAAAGTTCTAAATAATTTATATGATTTTCTTTGTCTTTTTAGACCAAAACCCTCGTGACTTGCAGCCGTTGCAGTAAATGCCCCAGCCCGATCGAGAACTGTCACTGAATATCTCTAGTTTAAACGTTAAACTATGAAGAGTATTTTTACTAGAAAGATGATTTTTCCACCAAAGAAGATCTGTTAAAACCTCGTTAGAGATTATCATTTTATGATTATAAGATCCTTTAGATTTGTTTAAAGCTAAAAACTTTGCACTTTCACAGTTTTTTGTATAAAGCCAGCCATATTTAATAGCTGGACATGCCGCAACTAATTTGCCGATTAATTTTGCAAACTCCTGGATAGTGAACCTAGTACTGTATAATATTTTTAGAATGTTTTTTAAGATACTGTGTTGTTTTTCTAAAGGTAAACTTACAGACATATTTATAGTATTATATAAAAAACCCAAGTATTTTATTTCCCTGCATGGAACAGTTACGCTCTTCTCTGAATTAATTATAAATCCTAAATCTAATAAAATTGTTTTGGTTGCATTAATATTGGATAAACATTCGTCATAAGAACGGCCCATTAATAAAAAGTCATCAATATACAAAACCGATAAGAAACCCCGTTGCCGCAAGTAACATAATACAGGCTTCAGCAGTTTTGTATATAGATAAGGCGCTGTATTGAGACCGAAAGGTAAACAAGTATATTCATAAATTTGTCGGGCAAAAACAAACCTCAGATATTTACGATGCTTTTTGTGTATCGGGACTAAGTGATAAGCATCTTTAAGATCTAACGAGGCAAGAAACATATTATTAGATAATAATTTTGTGACCATTTTATGGTCTTCTATTTTAAAGTGGTCTGTTTTAATAAACTTATTTAGTTCTTTTAAGTTTAAAATTAATCTGAATGATCCATTAGGTTTGGGCCTTAAAAAAATATTGGAAATAAATTGATCGTGTTGAAAGAGCATTTCTTTATGGCCCCTAAATGAAGAAGACGTTTAATTTCAGCATTTAGAATTTTTCTTCAGTCAGAGACCATTTTAATTCATTAGGTACATATTTTTGACACGGATATTGAGAGAAAGGAATGAGATAACCTTGTATCCACGATAATAAAAGCTTATCTGAGGTTAGTGATTTCCAAGAACTTATAAAATATTTTAACCTGCCGCATTTATAAGTTACCTCTAAAGTGTCTATTGTTGGCCGCCCTTCATTTGGTTGCGTCGATAAAATAGAGCATTCTCTCTCATCGGCCGGAGGTTCTTTCGGGGCCTCTTGACGTCGTGGGACTGATGTTTTTGCTGGTTGTGTTCGGCCTGCCCCGATGTCCCTTCCAATTCCCTCGAGGCAGACTCCTGAAGTTTAAAGACGTGCTAGGTTTGGCAACAATTGTCCTGAGCCTAATATCGGATGATAATTTTTCCATTTCACGTGCTGCTTTCACCCGTTCACCCAAATTTTGGCCAAATAACCAACATCCACGGAGACGTTGGTAAGCGTTGTTCTAAGTTGCTTATCAACATCCACCGACACCAAGGTTCTTCGACAAGAGGACTCATCATGGTGGATATCGGAAAGTAAGCGCCCAGCGTCGCTGAGCCACTCTATTAACATTCGTGTCTGAGGTGTACTTTCTCTCCCCCTTCTTCCAGCAATGCTGTGATAGCTTTCCCAATGCCTACCAAAGCAGCTCCCATTTGATTTTGTCGCTTTGATAATCTTTTTAACCTAAGGAATACGGAAACAAATAGTGAGGTACTTACGCTCTGAATCTGATGGTTCATAATTAACAAGTCCAAATGTATTGTTACTAGGTCGAGTTTCACTCGGAAGATCAACTTCGTCACTACTGCTCGAACTCACTGGAGAAGGTTTATGTATTTTTTTTTTTACGTTTCCTGTCCTTTTAAGTCGCGCCACCTCCTTCGATAGCTTTTTTAACTGACTCGTTACCTGAGATATCTCGTCATATGAAGAGGATTCCGAATCATCTTCATCCGAGAAGACCCGTTTTCGAGACTTTTGCGCCCGTTCACTCATTCTGACATGCGATATACGAAACCGACCGGAGCGACGTGGTTCCACCCGCACGCAAAAGAATAAAGAAGTATCCAGGGTTGCGCACGGGAATGGTACAGCGGCGAGAGGTGTTTTGTCTGACTTTAGAATGCGTGGCTCCACCTGGCGCGAAAGAGTGAAACTATATGATCTTGAAGGGAAAAGGCGGGAAATATAATGAATAATTAATACTGGCATTTTAAAAAATATTTTTAGACACTGACAACGGACACCTGTTTCTTTATTAGGTTTTTCAACAGGTATTTATATTCAGTAAAAAGGGGCATAAGCCTATTTTACGAAAGGGAAAAGAATTGCCCAAGATTTAATGGCCGTTACTGTACAAATTTATTGTTAACAGACTTCGCACTAAAAACAAGAAAATCGCTCTAGGATCTTAGGGAAGCCGCTGCGACTAGAGATTCTTGTCTCGTCTCTTCGAGACGAAGAGTTTATATTTTTTTCTCGTTCAAAGGCTTAAGACAAAACGAGATAACACCCTACTCCTGCCGAGAATGTCTCGGGAAATTAATAAAAGTTATCCAACACCAAATTATCTAAAAAAAAAAAAATTTAAACTACAAAAATTTACTTTTAAAAATGATAATTATAACTAACCAGAACTAACCCGAACATTTCTGGCTCAGTTGGTGTAAATGCTGTTGATTCGGAAAATTGGTCAGAAGAATCGTCGAGAGTTGTTAAGTAAGCACTACACTTACCTTTACTAAAGTAAATTTTATATTTTACTTTTTTAATTTCAAATAATTTATTACTAGTAGTACTTTACCAAGTCATTGTGATATTATTTAAAAATAATATATTCTTACTTTTGTAAAGGTATATTTTTAATACAGTAAACAAGTGTTTTTTATAGATGATCTTATCAAAAGCATCAACATTCTTTAGACCCATGTACACCGATTTATAGAAAATAAATTCAGTGAATTTTGCACAGTAAAACGAGAAGTTTTATTTACATGGCGCTGCGAACATAAAGTTAGTTTTTTTTTTAAAGTGAGACAATGAGTGAAACAATGTCTATATCGCCCTTAAGTTTAGATGGAAACGTTGCACAAAATTGGTTATTTTGGAAACAACGTTTTATAATCTACCAAAAAGCAGTTGGAAATTCAAGCAAAAAAGAGGATGTACAGTGTGCTCAATTACTCTATTTTCTGGGAGAAAATGCTTTACGAATATACAACACATTTAAATTTGAGGACTCGGAACAAAATAAAATAGAAATTCTGTTGCAAAAATTTGAGGATCACTTTATTCCGAAGAAAAATATCGTGTATGAACGGCACAAATTTTTTACAAGAAAGCAACAAGATGGTGAGAATATTGAGCAATATATTACCTCACTTAAGAATATGGCTTTAAGTTGTGAATTTGGAGAGCTAAAAGATGATCTTATAAAAAGCATTTTAATTTGTGGAGTGCACAGTGATGAAATGCGTCAACGACTTTTAGAAATGGACGAAACTTCTTTAGAGACTGCGGTTAAAATCTGCCGATCCATTGAAGAATCCAGAACAATATCCCACAGAGTAACAGAACAAGCTCAATCACAAGTCGATCAAGTAAAAACAATAAGAAAAGGACACTCTGGGCAAAAGTTTCAACCAACTCATTTTCAACAAGGTCAAAATTCTCAGAGAGCTTACTACTCCAGACCTTATACCTCAGGAAGCACACGATCTAAATTTACAAATACAGTAAAAAACACGAAACAAACATGTGGAAAATGTGGAACATTTCATCTGCCTAGTAAATGCCCAGCTTTCAAAAAACGGTGTAGTTTTTGTCAAAAAATTGGACATTTTTCAAAAATGTGCTTTAATAACAGGCAAAATCAAGTAGATATGGTTACTTATGAAAGTGAGAGTGAGAATGAATCTTCATCTGATGAGTTAGTTTGTGTTGGTGAAGTGCATTCAGAATATTCTACCAAGCAGTGGTGTGTTGAAATGGAAATTTGTGACAAAAAAACTAAATTAAAATTGGATACTGGATCAATGGTAAATTTGTTACCTGTTTCTATTTTAAAGTATATTAATGTTGATTTAAATATGCTTCATCAATCTAATATATATTTAACAACCTATACAAACAAAAAAATAAATGTTGTTGGTTCAATTTATTTAAAATGTAAATATAAAAACTTAGAAAATGTTGTTAAATTTCATATTGTTCAAGAAAATTCTTCTGCCATATTGGGTCTAGAAACTTGCATTTTGTTTAATCTCATACAAAGAGTCAATCATATTGAAGATATTTCTCAAAAAATTATTAATAAAAACAGTGACTTATTCGAAGGCTTAGGTTGTCTTCCAGGCAATTTTCACATTAATATTGATAAATCGTGCAAACCAGTAATACATGCACCCCGTAAAGTTCCTTTACCCTTAAAGTCTAAACTAAAAGAAACTCTTAACGACATGGAAAGTAAAAATATTATAAAAAAAATTGATGAGCCGACAGAGTGGGTAAATTCTATGGTTGTTGTTCGAAAACAAAATGGCTCTTTACGCATATGTTTAGATCCAAAAGATTTAAATCGTGCCATTAAAAGGGAACACTTTCAATTACCTACCTTTGATGAAATAAGTTCTAATTTATCTGGGTCAAAATATTTTTGTGTTTTGGATGCGTATAAAGGTTTTTGGCAAATAAAATTAGATGACGAATCTTCAAAATTATGCGTTTTTAATACTCCTTTTGGTAGATATAGATTTTTGAGACTACCATTTGGTTTAAACTTAGCCAGTGAAGTTTTTCATAAAAAATTTAAGCAAATTTTTAATTTTGATGGGGTTGACATTTTTGTTGATGATATTATATGCTGGGGAAATAGTATGGAACAAGTCAAAGAACGCCTCAATAAAGTGTTTGATGTAGCTAGAAAAAATAATATTAAATTTAATCGAAATAAGTGCCAATTTTTTAAAACCGAAATTACATTTTTAGGTCATGTTTTTAATAAAAATGGTATACAACCAGACCAGTCTAAAATAGACGCAATCCTAAATATGCCAAAACCAACAGACAAAAAAAGTTTACAAAGATTTTTGGGTATTGTAAATTATTGCTCTAAATTTATTAAAAATGCAGCAGAGTTAACTGCACCCTTACGCGAATTACTTAAAAAGTCAATTGCGTGGCACTGGGATCAAAAACACGACAATGCAATTAATTTACTAAAACAAACTTTAACTAAAAAACCCGTTTTACGATATTATAATGTTAATAAGCCTTGTGCAATATCAGTAGATTCATCAAAAAGCGCAATGGGAGCTGTTTTATTGCAAAATAATATGCCGGTAGCTTATGCTTCAATATCTCTTAATGAAACGGAAAAACGTTACGCACAAATTGAAAAGGAACTTTACGCGGTGTTATGGGGTTGTGAACGTTTTTCACATTATATTTTTGGCAAAAAAGTACTCATACAGACCGATCATAAGCCCCTTGTTTCAATATATAAAAAGAATTTAAATGATTGCCCAATGCGTCTACAACGCATGCTTATTCGCTTACAAAAATTTGATTATGAACTTGTTTACGTTCCTGGAAAGAACTTATTTATTGCGGATGCATTGTCAAGGGCCGTAAGTCCTGTTATTACCCCAAATAGTTCAGATTTTGATAAGAAAATTGAGGCCCAAGTGAGCATGATTCAAAATTATGTAAAAATGTCTGATAAAAGATTTATAGAATTACAAAAAGAAACAAAAAACGATATTACTTTAACAAAAATAATTTCTTATTTAAAAAATGGTTGGCCTGAAAAAATAAAAAGAATGGATGCACTTTTATTTCAGTTTTACAAAGTAAAAAATGAATTATCTTTTGTACATGGCATATTGTACAAAAACAACAGAATAGTTGTACCAGAAAAGCTTAAAATAGATATTTTAAAACATTTACATTATTCACACCAAGGAATAGAAAGAACTAAGAAATTGGCAAGAGATTCTGTATATTGGCCTAATATGGCAAAAGATATTGAACATTTTGTATCGTGCTGCACAACATGTCAAAAATTTAAAAAATCTGTTACTAAAGAGCCTATGTTACCCCATGATATCCCTAATGTACCTTGGAACAAACTTGGTTCTGATTTATTTACATTTAATAATAAAAACTACCTTATTGTCGTGGATTATTTTTCAAAGTTTTGTGTTATTTCGGAATATACAGGCGACACAACATCCGAAACAACAATATCAAAATTTAAATCAATTTTTGCACAATATGGGATACCTAACTTTTTAATAACAGATGGGGGACCCCAATTTAATTCTATACTTTTTAAAAATTTTGAAAAAGCGTGGAACTTTACTCACATTATGAGCAGTCCGCGGTATGCACAATCCAACGGAATGGCAGAAAGAACAATTCAAACAATCAAAAATATTATGAAAAAAGCAGTAGAAGAAAACAAAGACATATATTTTTCGATTTTGCAATATTTAAATACGCCATTTTGTGAACAGGGGTCTCCAGCCCAAATTTTACATTCTAGAAGATTAAGAGATGGCGTTATTGTCAATGAATCATTACTAAAACCAAAAATTATTAATCTTAAAAAAGTAAAAAGAGATTTAAAAAAAAAACAGTTTAGTCAAAAAATGTATTACGACAAAGTTTCTAAGCCCTTACCTTCTTTTAAAAAAGGAGATAAAGTGTTAGTGCAGTTACAAAATAAACAATGGTACCCTGCATTTATTAAAAATAAATATAGAAATAGATCTTATATGTTAAAAAAATTAGATGGTAGTACTATTATTAGGAATAGAAAATTCATAAGTAAATTTGTAACAGATAGATATACTAAAAAATCTAACTCTCATGAAAATTCACAAAAACCCAATAAAAATACTATTGTTACTAAATACGGTAGAATTGTCAAAAAACCTGACCGATTTTCTTATTAATATGTATTATCTTTTATTACATTTTTACTTCTGCTAAACTTTAACGTAGGTAAAAAAAAAAAAAAAAAAAAAATAATAAATACATATGTCTTTTATAAAATAATAAAATCCTTATACGTCACATGTTTAAACTCATATTAGGATTAAAGAATAGCAGAAGTTTTAAAAATTGCCGTTTAAGTTAATTAGCCTTATTTACAATTAAGTTTTTCTTTTATATATTTGTAAAAGGGGAAAGATGTGATATTATTTAAAAATAATATATTCTTACTTTTGTAAAGGTATATTTTTAATACAGTAAACAAGTGTTTTTTATAGATGATCTTATCAAAAGCATCAACATTCTTTAGACCCATGTACACCGATTTATAGAAAATAAATTCAGTGAATTTTGCACAGTAAAACGAGAAGTTTTATTTACAGTCATAAATTCAGCAGAACTTCTCATCTTAATTTTGTCTGGGATTATAGTCCAGTAAACAAAGGTTTTTTCCAGGAAGAAAATGTAAAAGTGTTTTTCTCACCTATTTTATAAGTCTTTTGGACTGCTGATTCCGCCTCTGAGGTTTGCCATATTTTCGACACTTGTTTCAGTTTTTTAAGTATAACTCGAAAATAAGCTTTTTTTTTCATGATATGTAGGTAGGTTTAAAGTGAGTGGACTTTTTACGCCTTCCACTGCGACCGCTCGGTCAATTGTGGCTTACACCTTTTTATATTTCTCCCAATAGGATCGGACTTCCAACGAATCCGATACCAGAGTGGGAGAGAGTTCTTCCATCTCCTCTTACTCGTGTCGCTTTCGGCCACAAGCACAATGTGTTCTGGTGTCCCTGTCTCCTAAAGAGTATGACAAGCAGACAATTAGATCCGTCATTCCCTTCTCTCCGGGTCTAGTGACGTGGGTAGCTACCAGGTCCTTGTTACAGGAACCAGATGTTCTTTCTGAGGCCGCATCTCCGGCCTTACCCTATGAAAACGGTCCAATCCGCTTTCTGTTTAAAGACAGGGAATCCTTTTCCCTATGAAGGCGGTTCTGTCCGCCTTCTGTTTGGATTCAGGGATCCCTTTCTAAGCACCTGTTTGTTCGGGAAGTCTTTGAGTGGCACCTCTCGAAACGGATTTATCCGTTTCGGTCAGGGCACCTATGTCACTTTTTTCCTATGAAAGCGGTTTTGTCCGCTTTCTGTTTGGAAGTAATAATCCACCACGGCAAAGCCCCGCATTACCGCAGTAAGGCTAGATACTCTAAGAGGTCGCCCTGTGTCTCAGAGGCACCGTTGGAGACACCTGTTTAAAGCACAGGATGTCATTCACTCATCAGCACGGTATGCTAACACCTTCAGTTAAGCCTTGTGTTCATCTTAGCTTCGGATCCCGTTCCATATGCTAGCCGATAACCAGCAACTCTAGCACATGTTCCAAAAGATCCTACTGGGCCCAACCACGACGACAACGTGTGAACACAGCGGTTGGGTTTTTTTTTATGATAACTATAATAACTAAATTAAGGGAGACAAAATTTTCTACAAATACGTATAATAACTCTAAAGACTGGAACAATCCATAACGTCGTTAGATAGTGTTGAAAAAATGGCGTTTCTTGACTTTTCGCTAAAAAGGTAAAAACATTATTCTAAGTGCGCGCTGGTGCCCTACTTTCAACTTTATACACCTCCAAAACCAATTATTTTATAATTACCAGGTATGTCCTGTCAGTTTAAGAATAATATAAGCAAAATAAATACAGATTAACTTCCTCATTGGCCAACTGCGTGTGTAACCATGGTTAATGATTTTTTGAACCAAGGCAAACATTTTTTATTGTTGTAACCATAATTACTGACTTTTTTTGGGATGGTCTAAAAGATTTCTTTGCCACCTACCCCTGGGATCCTACCTGCGTTTCTACTTACGATCCTTTCGAAATTTATAAACAACTTACCAAAACAATTTAACTGGGTTTTAGACCTATACTTCTCAAACCAAAAAGAAACCCAAACCTTTAAATCACAAACCATAGTTTTAAAAATCCTGTGACAAAGCAAGACTTTTAAAAATCCAAGCCTACTAAAAGTTTTTAAACCATAGTCCCGAAAATCGACAGGCTAACATTCAAGCAAAAAATCAGTTTAATCAAACTATTTCAGAACCCAAAGACCGACTTAACAATCGGATAAAAAATAAAGTGCTCTCTTGCTCGAATGACCATAAAACCTTTTGGTCATCTGCCAAAAACATTAGTCAAAACTTTTGCACAAATTCTTTTCACCCCCATCTCCAAAGATGAAATTGTTTCTACCTCTGAAGGAGAAGTCGAACTATTTGCAAAACAATTTGCTGCCAATTCTACCTTTGATCCTCCTATTAATCTTTCTCTTCCAACAGTTGCCCCTGTCCCTCATAAAATTTTCGATATCATTTTTAAAGTGCGTATTCTTTCTTCTCCTAATATTAAAAAATCGTTTGGGCTGGATGGCATACCAGCAATCGTCATAAAAAATGTGCTCCTCAGCTTACACCCATCTTAACTCCTTAATAACCAGTCCCCAAGAATATACTGTAATACTCTTACTCTTAACTATAGACCTGTATCTCTTCTTTCGGTTGTTTGTAAGACTATAGAAAAATTAATTAGGTCCCGAATCTTAAGGTATTTGAAAAAAAAAACACAAAATTTAACGTGACAGATAGTATGTCACAAAAGATCCAGATCTGATCTTCTTTCTTTTATCTTACACAACTAGATTAAGGTCCTTTAGTTTCTTGGTGAATCCCATATCGTTGCTCTTGACATATCTAACGTTTTTAATCAGATCTAGCATGATGGGCTTCTTAAAAAAACTTCCTTTTTACGTAATTCCACCTAAGCTTTGTTGTTGGCTCTCCAGTTTCCATTCTATTTGACGTATATCAGTTATTGCAAATGGTCATTCTTGCAGCCTCTACCAAATTGATGCTAGGGTGCTCTAGGCCCCAGTACTGGCACCAACTCCGTTTCTTCTTCACATCAAACGATCTTCTCTCTTCCACAATCAAACCCATTCATAGTTTTTCTAATGATAGAACCCTCCAAATTAAACCAACATAAAAACAGACCGGCCTTAACGTGGCACTTTAAACCATCATGAAGGAACCACAATAAATCTGTTAAGCTTACGCAAAAGAGGACCAATGGTGCACATTCCTTTTAAAAATATTCAAATGATACTATTTTCTCTTAACATAAGGAATAAATTAATATTTATGGTTATTATTTTTGCGTAAAAACATTGCTGCTACACCAGAACTTAAAGTTCAAGTTTTCATCTGACTGGTTTGTACAAACGCTGATTAGTTGATTACATAAAAGTTATATATGTAAATTTTTAACCCCATGCTGCACGCACTATGCTATTTTCCAATGTTTATGTCCTTATAAACTCTAGTCATGACTTTCCCGTTATTCTATCATGTAATAATAATATGCAATACATAATATGTGACAAAGAAAAGAGAAAGTGTTTTATTTTTTTTTAGGTTTCTTAACGTTCTGGATCTTTAAAAACAAAAACTTGTTTTCAAATAAAAATATTGTTTAATAGTATGTGTGTTTGTATGTATTAAATTTTATGTCTCACGAGTAATTGGTTTTAAACTATATGACATTATCAGGCAACCTTTGGGCAACAAACATTTTGCCACCAATTTTTCATTAATCATCTTTTATTTTCAATTATTAACTAAAACTTGTTCAATTTAATATATATATATATATATATATATATATATATATATATATATATATATATATATATATATATATATATATATATATATATATATATTAATTTTTAAAAAAATTAAAATTTTAAAAATTTTTTAAATTTAAAATTTTTTTTTTAAAAAAAAACCCCTTAAATAAAAAAAAAATTATTTTGCCCTTTTGGAACCCCAAAAAGAAAATATTTAAATTTTATTTTTTTTTTTTTTTACTGTATATTAAAAGCTTATAAAAAACGAGAAATGCTTTTTGTGGGATTTTTTCCCCTTTATAAGGTAGTACTGTCAGAATTCCAATTCGACGTTTGGGTTTTGTCAACCACATCAACTTTTTTTTTTCTTATAGCCGAAAATGATTCTACATTGTTGAAATATCGTTTTATTTTCTATTCGGGAATTTGCACCTCGGTTTTTTTATATAAAATCAAAGATTTTTTAAGACTCAATTTCATGAGGACCTCTTATGAAAAATCCAAAAACTGATTGCTGAAAAGAACTGGAACCTATTTTTAAAAAATTCTGAGAACGCAAAGATAAGGACGCTACAAAAAAAAAATTTTGCTACAAAAATGATTTTGATTTCTGATATTACTTATAAAAGTAAAAAAAAAAGAAATAACATTATAAAATTTTTAATAATAATAATAATAATAATTAATGACATAATAATTCATAACAAGAAACTAGCTAAATAAATTTATTTTTTCAAATTAATCAAGGAAAGAGCCTCTTCTGTTGATAGTTATTTTTTTTTTTCCCGTTTTTAATCTTTGGTAATATCAATGGATCTGATGAAAATTTTTGTTAAAAAAAAATTTTTCGTTTGTAAATATCTACTACTTTTCTTGCGCGGAACTCTCTGTAATGGCGAAAATGTTTATTTCTCGCCTCTGTGCCTTCAAAAGGTTACCTATAGGGAATATAAAATTTCTTATTATGTCGGCTCCATGCATGAAAGTTTGTGTATAGATGCCGGCATGTAGTACCACCCCTACAAATCTAGATATAATTTAGTTTTTTCCCTTTGGGGAAACTTATCAAACCCTAAATTTTTTTATTTTGTACCTAGGTAACGACATTACAGCCGGCTCACTCCCATATCTTATATCTTGATAATAAAGAAGATTTTTTTTTAAAAAAATTTTTCATAGAACTCAAAAATGCATAAAACTACATGATGTCGCATTGAAAATTTAAAATTAAAATATGGTACCTTCATAGGGGGGAACCCCCGTTCTAAAAATACATTTAAAATATAAACCCCCCCGTATCTTTTTTTTTTTTTTTAACATTTCTTTGTATCTCTGTAATTAGAAAGGATTCTTAGTCCACGAAATTTTTTTTAAATTCAGCGTCCTTGCCCCCCTAAGCGTAATATGGATTATTTGGCGGGGTCGCAAGTGGTCCAGCCAATTTTTATTTGCTTTTTTTGGAAAAATTTGATCTTACCAAAACGCCTAATTTTATTTTTGCCAATTGAAGCCTTTTTTTTTAAAACCCCAAAAAAAAAATTAGTAATTAGGAAACAAAATCATCGATAACATAAATATCGTACCACAGAAAAAAAAGATAAAAAAAAACAATATTTATACACTAAAAAGGGTTCTCAGATAAAAATTTGTTTCAATATGCCGTAAAGTGTAAATTGTGAGTTTTTAAAAAACCTTTTTTTGGGGGCCGAAAAATAGTTTTTTTGTCATATTTAACAATATAGACTTTACCATTGAAATCACATACTTTTTTCCCCAGTGTAGGTAGAAAACCATATTGAAAGGTTTTTTTTTAAAAAAACAATATGTTTATATTATAAAAATAAAAAAAAAGCTCGCAAAAAATCAAAATTTTTTTTAAAAAACGCCAATGTCCCCTATTTACATATACATAATAATAATAACTCGGTCTACTGTGCGCCGGCCTGACGTCATCAATGCGTTTCGTGTCGATTTCTTTTATGAAGCTATGATATAAATGAGTATTTTGCAAACAAAAGCGATATTATTTTTTTTAATATTATATTTGTATTAGTTAGAAAATATGTTAACAAAACCAAATCTGAGCAATCCAAAAAAAAAAAAAAATTCGAGAACCAAAGATAATACTACTACGGATAAGATGAACCATTCAATGCTATTTTTTTTTATCCCCCCAATGGAAATTTGGCTAACCCAGCCGATGTCCATCGAGAGATTTTCCCCTATCCTTGAACGAAAGTTAAACAGTGTTGCCGGCAAGCCTTTACTATTGGCATGATGAAACGCGACTAGAAAATAAAAATTCCCTTTTTCCGCCCGCTTTCGCTTTTCTTCGTGTTCCGAATAAGGTACAAAAAAACATACATTGGCCCCAAAAATTTCACGGTTTGTTTCCTGGGGCAGAGGTTACCGACTTAATTTTATTCGCATTTACGGAAGCATTGATATCTCCGAACTGATTCAAAACGCCCCATTTAAATGAACCATCTTTGTTGTGGGGGTTTTCTTTTTTGGGGGGGAAATTGTGTTAACGGACACCCTTTTATATCGGCCACCTGTGTTATTACTTTCAAGGTAACAAAAATCTACTTCTACGTCTAAAATAGACACCCTTATGAAACAGCCACGGCCAGAGAAATCTCAATTTTTATAACATATTTCATGTAAATCAACCTTTTTATATTGGCCCGAATTTCTTTGCGCTAATTTGTAATTTATTATTTAATGATTGTATTGTGCAAATTTTAAAGGCAAAAAAACCCCAAAAAATAATATTTGGGGCCCCGGGTTAAAATGGCATTGGTAGCTATGGGGGGGAATCTTCACATTATATTTTTAGTTGTGTCTTAAATCGAAAAAAAAAAAAGGATCGTTTTCCCCGGGAAAAAAAAAGTGTTTAATCATGTCCCTAAAAAAAAAAAGGGTTTTTCACAAAAGGGAAAAAAATTTAATGTTATCGCGAAAAGAAAAAAGTACCCTTTGTTTTAAATAAATAATATCATCGAAAAAAAAACTGAATTTAAAACGAATGTTTAAAAAAGGTTTAAATTTAAAAACAAAAAGGGAAAAATTTCCCCAAGGCGGGGGGATTGGAGAATCAAGTCTTCTACAATTAATTCTGCAAAGCAAGGGGAAAAATGTTCTAATATCTGGACCGTTAAATAAAAAAAAAACACTTGAGGCAGCAAGCAATTTATAAAAAAGGGAAAATTTTGTAGCCTCGAATGGTTGAACAAAGGGCCCAATTTTCTGGCCCCCCTTCTATAAATGCCAATTATTTTTAAAATTTTTCGGTGGCTGTTATAGAAAAGGGTTTTTCTATATAGCAATTTAATAATATGAAGATTAAGAGTACTAACAAAAATGTTAGTTGTATTTCTTACAAACTTCTGTTTTGCTAACGGGAAATTCATCTTCTCAATACACCTTCGATTATAAGCGTTGATTTTCATGGAATTTACTTGCAAGGGACGTATATTTATTTACAACAGATATATTTTGCAGTTTCTGAAATTTAAAATATACTTTAGACTGTCGTCATTTTAAAAGTCCTAAAATAGGCTCCTTTCTCATGCCTCAATGTTTATACCAAAATTTACAGGGAAAAAAGTTATAGGAAAAACATTAAGAATAAAATTAAAAAAACCATGAGGATAGGAAACTTTGAAAAATCATATCGCGGTTACTACAAACTCTAAAGATTTTTACCAAAACCCGTTTAAAAGAACACGATATCAGCTTCTTTTGCTATGAAGCAATACCTATAACTATCCCCTGTTACAGAAGTTCTGAGAAAAAAAACCCCCCATGTTTCGCAGAAAAAAGAATGCCGTATATCAAAACCCCCTTTTGGAATTTACAGTTGCTATGGTTTCGCCATTTTGATAAATCCCCCTTTTTTGGGTTGTTATAATTTATTTCGCAATGGCATACAAGCTGGACATTAAAAAAAGTATTTAAAAAACTATTGGGCAAATGCCCTAAAAAAAAATAGTAAGGTTTTTAAAGGGAAAAAAATTTTTTCCCTTTAAAAATCCACCATACCCCCAACAGTTCGTGTCCAGAAAAAAAAGATTAGAAAAAGGTTGAAAAATGTCGTTGGACAGTCCACCAAAAAGGGGTTGGTCCTCGCTTCCGAATATCTAACGCAACTGTTTCTCGGTATATTGCTAAAAGGGGGTTTTTAAAACCCCCAAAAAAAAGGCACCCAAATTTTTTTTCTTCAGCTAGCAAGAATACCCATGTGCTGTCGCAATTTGGCTTTAGATCGATTGCTTATGATGAAAAATATTTCACTCTTAGCCATGCAGAACTACCGGAAATTCTGGATTTTACACCGAAAATTTTTAGAAGAGACCCCAAATGAAGTTAGATAAAAAGCCAAAGCAAAAACCAAAATTTAAAATATTGGTATGGTGTGCCAAAAGAAAAGAGGTGTATCCAGACCTTTTGTTGGTCATGTAAGGGAGAGGCAGTGAATACCGGGTCTTCATCAGATATTGTTTAACAAATTGCTTAATTTTTATTAATGTACAGGGTGTCCAGTTTTCGGGGTGTTTTCATATACCAGCTCCCTTACTTTTAAAAAAAAGAAAGATCGGGTTTGCGGCTTACTGTCCTATTTTTTTTTTTAAACTTTTATTTTTTTTCAAACGAAATTTTCATAAAAACCCCCGTTTCTGACATGGGGGATTTTGAAAATTTGTCATTTTTAACGGGGGTGTGTCTCGATTATTTTGGGGGGCTTTTCAATAAAGTGAAAATGGATTGTTATGAGTTTTTTTTTGGGAAATTTAGTGGCGTAGGTAGTTTTTTTCTAAAAAATTTTGTTTTTGAGTTACGACCCAAACTTTTTTTTTTAAATGGGACACCCTATATATTATGTTTTTTTTATTCCCCCCCTTTTTTAGGCCTTTCAAAAAAAAATAATAGTCCATATTTACCCTTTTTTTAAAAAAAAAAAAATTTTAACATTTTTTTTTAAAATTTATTATTTTCCGATGGTCAATCACGGATAAACCATGACAAAAACAAAATTCTGTAAATGCGCCATTATGGATTGTTATTGTTGTCAAATATTACTGTTTTTTTTTTGATTTGGGTTTTTTTTTTAAATTTTTTTACCGGGGTTTTTGGGATTCTAAACCGAAACAACTCAATTTTTTTGGGCCCCCAAAAAAAAACCCAAAATGTAATATTTCCTCGAGGGAAAAACCCCCCCTCGGTTTGGTTTAGCGTGTCATGCTTCATTTTTGGCACTAAAATTAAGTATTTTTCTATGAAGGAACGCTAACCGGAAAAAAAACACCTAGAAATAATGCGAGATGCACTTGGAAATATTAGAGGGGTTTTCCCTTTTGGGGCCCATTTAAATAATATTTATTACCAGCAAGATGGCCTCCGAGTCACAATGCTCAAATAGTGAGAGAATTTTTAAAAAAACAACATTTCCAGATAAATGGATTGGTACGAATGGACCTGTCGGGGGGGCCCCCAAGATCCCCAGATCTTTTTTTTGTTGGTTTTTTTTTTTGGGGGTATATGACAAACCCCGATATATATGAGACAATACCACAAATTTATCAACTTCGAGAAGCCCCAAAAACAAGCGTTTAGGCTTTTTTGGGTAAGCCAAAATTTTTTTTTTTAAATGGATTGCGAAAAAATTGAAAAAAAAAAAGTCGAAAAAAATTTGGAACACAACGGAGCCCAATTCGAGCAATTTTTGTAATTTAAATAAATAAAAATAAATTAATATGTTATTTTCTTTTAATGTTGCTTAGTTATTATGTATTAATATAGAGTTGTTATAAAAAAAAAAGACGTTTTTAAATTTTTTTTTTTAAAATTTGGGGAACCTTCTATACGAAAAATGAAAAATTTTTTTTAAAAAAAAAATTTTAAAAATTTTTTTTTTTTTAAAAAAAAAATAAATATGGACTATTATATACTTTTGAAAAGCCTGTGAAAGGGGGAAAAAGATAAAAAATAATATATAGGGTGTCCCATTTAAAAAAACATAAGTTTGGGTCTTTAAAAAAAAAAACTTTTTAGAAAAAAACTACCTACTAAATTCTACAAAAAAAATCTATAACAATCCTTTTTTACTTTATTGAAAAGTTACCAAATAATCGAGATACAGGGGACGGTCAAAAATGACAAATTTTCAAAATCGCCCTGTATGTCAGAAACAAAAAGGGGGCTATGAAAATTTCGTTTGCGGCAATGAAAGTTTCAAAAAAAAAAGGACAGTAAGCCGCAAACCCCATCTTTTTTATCTTTTATAGTAAGGGAGCTGGTATATGAAAACACACAAAAAAATGGACACCCTGTACATAAAAGGTGATGGATATTATATGTTTTGGCCAGATCTGGATATTATGCCAAACTACACTTAACTGGCTGGAAGCAAAAATGTATGTATGTATGTGCCCAGGATTGGTAATACCCCTAAAATCCCTCAAGGGGGGCCCCAATTGAAACTTTCTGGGCTCGTTTGGGCCCCCAGAAATTGTACGATAACGGCTGGGAAGCACGAAATGAAAAAGAACTTCGGCAGCGAATCTTCCAAGAAGTAAAAAAAAATAAAAATAAATATAAATGATGCCCAAAAAAACCCTTTTAAGGCATGAGTCAAAAAAGAAAACGGTCCTTAGGGGCCCCAAAAAATTAAATTATTTTTATATAGCAATGATTGATTTTTTTAATATAATAATTTTTTAAAAAAATAAAAGTTTATTTGGATAGAAACAAGTAGTTTCTTTTTTTTTTTTTTAAAAAATTTTTAAAAACAGGGGTTAAATTCACGGGAAAAAAGTTATTAACATTTAAAAAATAAATAAATTACAATTTTTGTTTTTTTTTTTTTTTAAAAATATGTTAAAAAAAAAAAAAAAAATTTTGCCCTAAATATGTTGCGTTTCGATTTTTAAAATTTAATTTTGAACAATTTTTTTTTAACGCATGTGTACAAAAGTTGCATAAAAAATTGGGGGTTCAATTAAAAAACTGGGGAAAAAAAACAAATTTTCCCCCCCCTCCCCCAAAAGCATTCCTTTTAAAAAAATAGCCCCCGCAGATTTTTTATATTTAAGGATTATTTGAAAACGAATGAAACATTAAAACTCCCCCTTTTTTGAGAGCAGTTCCTTTTAGCCCTCCTTTTTTACATAGTCAATAGCCCAAAACACCGTTTTATTGTGATTTATGACCAAAAAATTAGTTTCATGCTCGAAATAATACTGTTTCCTAAAATAGTGAATCTGTCACCAAATGACTCATATTTCCTATCACCAAAATAATAACGTCACTAAATTTGGTTAATCCTGGTTAGTTCTGGTAAAGTAATCTTATTGTTTGGTCATTAATTGCAGTGTAGGTGATGCGCATATATTTAAAGATAATTGTTTTCAAATAGTTTGGCTTTAACAATTTTGTAATAGATTTATCATTTTAGAAACATACCAATTTATATGATAACTAAAAGGTGAATGATTTGGTTTGCTGATTAAATCACACCCAAACAAGGCGCACCCATAAAAAAATTGCCAAATTTGTTCGACCTATTTTGTGCTTTAAATAGGCCAACTACTTTCAAAAATTATATAAGATTAAATAATATTATTATAAATATTGAGTAGTAGTACAGCGGTATTCAGTGATTTGCTTGTGGTAAATATAGAAGGTAAGATATTTTTACTTCCCTAGCTATATGGGAAGTATAATTATCGCGAAAAAATCGCTTCTCGAGGTTTTTTTCTTGAAATACGAAAAACATAGTTTTTTTCTATCTGTGTGCCTCTTAGCGCCATAGCTCATAAAAGAAATAATTGTATTAACACTTTTCCCCACCGCTATTCCAAAAATTTTACGATGCTATAAACCAACTTTTTTTAATTTTCGTATAACATCACTTTTGGCAAAATTTTTTCCCCAAATTTTTTTAGTTTTTGTGAGTTATTTTTTTTTTTTTTGGTACTATTATGAAAGGGGGTTTTACAAATATGTGACATCGGTTTAGGGTGAATAATAATTAAAAAAAAACCGCATGTCACATTAATGTGACATAATATTTTAAATATATTGCTACACGTTTTAGGATTTTACTTTAAAAAAATTTAAAAAAAAATTTTTTTTTTTAAAAATTTATTCAGAAATAAACAAAAATTTTTAAAAAAAAAAATGTATGAAAAAAAAAAAATAATAATTCTAAAAAAATATACCCAAATACTTAATACTTTTTAATAACTTTGTTTTTTTCAAAAAAACCCATTTTACATTTGTGTGCCATATCCCAAAAAAAAAGGAGATGCACATAATCCTACAGGAAGGCCTTTATTGTCCTTACATGCTAAACATGAATACCAGCTCATGCTGCTCTTTTTTTGTTGGCTGCATAATCTACATCTTTTTCTCTTGTCTTCTTTGTATGGAAAATGATTGGTGCCTGAAGCTCCGCTTGATTTTCGTTTTGGACAATCTACTTGCAAAAGTTTTCTTATTATTTGTTCTCTATATTGGAGATAGGACACTTTTTTGTTAATGATTTTGTTTAGTAACCAATTCCCATTCCATAGGCATATGTCCATAAGGTGAAAAAATACTTTCATATACCACCTGATAGTTTTTCTGGGTGTGCAAATATGAGGTCATTTGATCCGCCTGCCAACCCGGACATATGCTTGTTATACTCAGCCACCATTTCAGGTTTGAATTTTTTTACTCCCTTTTTTGAAGTTACTTCTATCATCCCTGATTTATGTTTACTTGAAATCATAAGGACGTCTCGCTTATCATGCCATTTTAAAACTCTTATCTGTCCCTTTCTCTTCCATATAAGGTTACCCTTCTTTAGTTTTGTAGAGACAACTGTTTGAGGATTTCCCTTTCTATTTTTTCGTAAAGTACCACACATGTATGTCTTATTTTCCAAAAGGTATTTGGCTAAATTATAACTGCAGTAAAAATTGTCCATATAAATTGTGTGTCCTTTTTGAAGGTATTTTTCCGCAAGTTTTTTCACTACTTCAAAGGCATGGCCTAGCTCATTTGTCACTGTACCTTGTCCGCAATATATCAATAGGTCTAATACAAAACCATCAGGGGTACAAATTTCGTAAAATTTAATACCATATTTGCTTGCTTTATTTGGAATGTATTGCCTAAATTTCAGCCGTCCTCTCCAAAGGAGTAATGCTTCATCCACTGATAAATTTTCTGATGGATAATATACTTTGTCAATATTATTCAAGATATGGCCGGTCAGGTTGGAAATCTTGTAAAGTCTACTATTAGTGTCATCTTCTGGAGCATAGAAACAAATGTTGCGTAAAATCGTTTCAAATCGATTTCTGCTCATAACTTTTCCAAATATAGGATGTTCGTAAAGAGGATCGCTGCTCCAATAATGTCGTAGAAAGAGCATCTGTATATTTCCAATAAGAAGACAAAGGCCTAAGAATTTTTTAAATTCTTCAATATTAGTATCTGTCCACTGCCGCATATTATTTTTTTTCCAAGAGAGGGATTATTTTTACGAGTTTCAGCCCGTTTGTTTGTCCACTCGACAACCTTTTGTAGTAAAGAATCATCAACAAGCCAGGAAAATGTGTCAAATGGTTCAATAGGCAACGCAAAATTAATTTTTATTTCTTCTTTTGCCGTAAAAGATATTGGTTGCGGGTTATCTTCAGAATCTGTCCATTCGTCACTGATGTTATTTTCACAATAAGTGATATTTTGATTTGCGTTAATGTCTTCATTATCTGTAATAATTCCATTTTGATCAGATACATCCCCTCTACTGTCTTCTGAACTTTCGGTTTCTACGTTACTTTTCCAGGCTGGTATGAACTTTCATCACTATCTGAGTCACGTTCTGAATCTGGTCTTATATCCTCTTCCACATCCATCTCTTCTCTGGCAACGTCTACCTCAAAAGCTGCATTATTTGCTTCTTTCTCGAGCTCGTCGCTATTTAAGAATTGGGATCGTGAACGTGTTAATTTGTTTCTGAACATATTCTGAAAGATAAAATGAGGTATTAGCTTGGTGTAACACAAGAGTACAAACGTTCTTTACATACGACATAACAAAATTTCCAGCCACCTATTTAAAACCATGCGTCACAGATATGTGTCATAAATAGTCCTATATTTAGGACACCCACAGCTAAGCTAAAATATATAATTTTTATGGGACTTACCTTAAGAACATCTAACACAATCAGGTATTTTATAATTATGGACAATACACCGCAAATATTATCAATTAAACGGAAGGCAATAACAACAGACGCCACGTTAATTTTAAAGGTTATGTATACATAAACTGTCCAACTACGAAACCGCTCGCCTCAAATGTGTGCCAGACTATGCTAGAAACTGGAACCAAATCGCATCCTTCGCCAGTAAACCGTTAGGAAATTATTCGTATTTAACCGCAATAGAATCGATGGCACATATTTGTGACGGTAGTTTCTCAGAAAAACTATGCGTCACATATATGTGCCACGTGGTCGTGAACGTGTTTAATTATAGGTTTGGTATTCGTGTAATACTTAAAAAAAACGACGCTTTGAGCGATAATTTTCCTCTAAATCGCTAAAACACCCTTTTACAGCAGCCTCCTTATTTAAAAAATAACGCTGACCGCCGAGGAAGGTTTTTAGTTTGGGAAAGATTCAAAAGTCGAAGTGTACCAAATCAGGTAAATAGAAGTGTTTTCTGACAGTTCATTATGCAGACTTCTTTATTTTCCCATTGCCAAAATAGTTGTGTGCCCAGTTACTTTTTTCTAATGATTTTTTTTCTCTATAAACCTAATCTTTTTATAATAATATTTTCACCCAGCATATCCAAGTTTATGCTAATATTCCAAATCATCACTGTTTAAAAATTATAGAGCACAATCTGACTTCCCAGAATATAAATCCTGTCATTGAAAATACAATTTTAATTTTTTTTTATGAGATCACACAAAGGTTTTTATAAAGCCCTTAGTTTCACCTATTTTTCCCCAGTTTCATCACGGTTGTCTAAGTACCAAACTATGTAGATATTGCATCTCATGACATCATCTCAAACGTATAACAATTAATTGAACTACCCCCATTAACATCTGACAATATATTTTAGGACAATTTAAGATAAACTGGCACACATATATTAAAAACATATTGAAAAAAACAAATATTAAAATTTTTACCTATGTATAATACTTTAACCATATAAAATAGCCAACATTTTCGTGGAGTTTCTACATTCGCAGAACATATTATACACTTTCTTATACCTTTCCTTAGATTTTAAACTGGAAGAAGCAAAGTAGACCGAATTAAAATAGGGAAGAAGTGTCCTGAGCTGCTTTTAAGATATCATTCGAGTCGTTTTTTTTTTTAAATGGGTAATTGTCTTGAAAGTTGCCTCCTCTCCGATTTTGACCAAATTTGGTATACGGAGCTTTTTACGATTACGAATTTGAAAAACTATTTTTTCGGCAACGTTTCGTTTTCGAGATATTCATTATCAAAGTTGAAAATTAAACTAACCTCATTTTCACCATATTCTCCCTTCTTTTTGTACACAATTCTTAATTTTTACACTAAAGTGGCACACAATATTTTATAAACACCCTTTAAAATCCTGTATTTTTTTTATTTTTTACCTTATTTCCATTTAATTGGGAACTTTCAGCAGCCATATTTGTTTATAAAATCCCTAGTGTATACATGGTTGCGGCCCAAGGAAGTTTAAAGGTGTATGGAAGCCCAATACTGTAGAACAAAATTGTCCAGGCGTGCAGGGCAGCGGGAATAGGGAGGTTGGCCCCGCGGAGTTTGCGCAATGAATAGTAGGTCAGAGCCGGACTTCCATAATTCTTTTTTACTATCTATAAAGTTGACATCATCAAATGTCAAATTCAAGCATTCACTGTTTTTTTTTTATTTTTTGCACAAAATTGTTGGTTATTAAACGATACTACATAGAATATTTAAAATTATTGTGTAATATTGGATTTTATATCATTTGATATAATATGGAAAGAAGCCTTCTATTTAAATGGTCGATATTTTTGTGAGTTTTGTATTTTTACTAAAAATCTTTGTAAATAAATAAAAACAAGATTTTTTAAAATAAATTTCAAACATTGTATGATAGTTTCATGTACTTATTACCAATTTTGTGATAAAAGAAAGGCAAGATAGTGTAAATGAGTTTAATCTAATCCTAAGATTCTGGTTGTACATTAAAAAGTGAAAATTTTTATAACTGCTTTTTAGGCATATACTTTTCACTAATAACAAACATTCATAAGACAGAATAACAGGGGTTAAAAATGTTTAGTTACCTTTGGTACCTAGGTATCCATTGTAACAGTATCCGTTAAATATTATGTGTCTACAGTATGTCGAGCTTAAAAAGTTGATAATGTAAGTTTAAGAAACCAAAAATCTAATTTCTTCTTAAACAAATACAGAAAAAGCAAAAAGGAACTTTAGCATAAAATTGTACTTTCTTTCATTCAATTAGAGGGACCTGTATATCTAAAATTTGCCTGGTCTGCCAGGTAATTAATAATTTTGATCCTTTAAAAGAATGTACTAAATTATTAAATGAAATAAAAGTACCTAAATGTTAAACTTATTTCTTTTTAATAATCCACAGAAATACACAAACATTGTGGAAATCATCTAAAAGATAGTTAAGATTGCCTTACTTTTCTCGCTGCTATTTCCTATAAAATTTTCATTATTTTATTATTCATAATTGATATATTATTATTTTTTCGGTTACCTAACGTTACGCCTCATAAGAAGCACCTAATTTAAATATAAGAAATACTTACCTAAAGTAAAAATGCCGTGTATGTTACCCTTGGATTTGCAAGACAAAACCATACAACCTCTAATCATTTTGTTACGATATTATAAGTAACAAACAATAAACACAAAATTATAGTCACAATTTAATAAATACTAATCACTAAAATAAGAGAGTTTTTATCAATCCAAAAAACTTCTGCAACCACAAAATATAGGTACTCACACAAAGCAAAACAATCGGCGCAAAGGGCACAAACCACAACGAAAATGACGTATGATGAGACGACGACGGTTGACGATACAGCGCGGATATAGTTTCATACGCGCCGCGTGCGCCCTTGCACCAAAACCTTAGACAACCTAAGACCATTACGGCTCTCATAAAAGTATAATGTGTTGCCTAACTACACACTGATTTATCAGTGTGTAAGTAGGGAACACATTAAATTATTTCGTGGAATTTTTGTTATTGCGCAGAATCGGCGGGGCCAACTCTGACAGTTATTTTCATACTGGGCTGAACATTTTTTGATCGAATGGGCCATAGCATTGGGCTTCCATACACCTTTAAACTTCCTTGTTGCGGCCACGTTGCGGCGTGTGAAAGTGGAGGTTTGCAATTAAATGAAAAAAAGGTGTAAAACAAATATAAAAACAAGTTTTTAAAAGGTGTTTGTAAAATATTGTCTGCCAATTTAGTGTAAAAATCAAGAATTCTCTGCAAAAAGAAGAAGGAATACTGTTAATAAGGTTAATTTAATTTTCAACTTTGATGATAAATAACTCGAAACCGAAACGTTGCCAAAAAAAATTTTTTCAGATTCGTAATCAGCGTCACAAAAGACCCCCGTACACCAAATTTGGTCAAAATCGGAGAGGTAACTTCGAGACATTATAAAATTTTCTTAAAGATAAGTTTATCTGGATGCTGTCAACCGTTGTTAATTACAAAAAACAACATCCTTGTTTAGGTTTAGATTGCCAAGTTACTGAGAGATCTACTACGTTTTTTTAAATTTTCTTAGTAACTATTATTATAAACTGATTTTAATTAAAATGCAAAATGGGCAATTATCTACAAAATTATTATTTAATTGTATTTTATTTTTAATCATTTTCTATAATATAAATTTTTATACTTCTAAGTCCAGAAATGATGAAGTTCAATACAAACTTTCACCCCCATTTTCCCCCTTTAGGAGGTGGTTTTCTAAAATTCTTTCCTGGCCTATGTTCATCAGGAATAATGTAGAATTCTAATGGTAAAAGAATTTTTCAAATCGGTCCAGTAGTTTCGGAGACTATTCAATGCAAACAAACAATTTATTCTTTCCTTTTTATAATATTAGTATAGTTAGTTATTTTTGTAGGATCTCTTCTCTTTCTTCTGAGTTTAATAATTTAAAAAAAAAATTGACGGAGGATCTCATGCCTTTTTTTTCAGTATATTCAGTAATTAGTGAATGAAAACCTGTCTGCATTTTAAATTTAAAGACAATTTTAACCTTAGAAACTCTAGTTTTTTTCAAATTTGAATACCTTAAAACTACTTGTGACATAACTTTCTCAACAGACAAAATTTCATACCTTTATGTGGAACAATAACGAAGTTATGATACGGGGAAAACAGACTGAAACGTTTTGTGTAATATACACACTGCGCCTAGATTAATCTGTCTTATTACTATAAATGTGTGCAGATTCCCGATTTTTAACCTTAATATAAATAGATGCATCCCGTAGATTGTTATTCAGTTTAAAAATGCAGTAATCCTACGAAACTGTTTTTTTTATTTATCTCCGTCAATTAAGGTTTCTCTGTCTAATTTTGACTGGAAATTTTTCACATATAACAATCTTAATAATAAATTTTGAATATATTACCCTATATCTTGTATATCCACAATTATTGTATCACGTGTCTAGAAGTCTACACAATCATTTTTATTACACCACTTTTTCTATATAAATACATTGCTCTATACCGGCAGACTTTTAATCTCCATCCCACAGTGGGAAGCCTGGTATCTCAAGAAGCAATTGAGATAGATTTTTATATTCAGTTCAGAAACGATTGTTGTAAGGAAACCTATTGTTTTGCAGAGATCTCTCACGGAAGGCGAGAAGAACAACAGAAGGTGAGGTACAAAGGAAGAAAGAAGATTTTTGTCGGGCATTTATTCTTCATTGCTGATTATCAAATGTGAAAGTGATTTTGTGCCGGTGGACTACTTTTTGATTATCTGACAATTTTAAGTATTTTCGGTCCATAAGAGAAAGTGATTTACGCGTGTTCGTTGTTTAAGACAGAATTTTGAATATTTTAATTTGTCTTTGATTAAGAGACTTTTTTTGGGGAAAAATGGACGCTGAACAGTTTAGGGAGTTTGGGAAGGCAGCAGTGGATTATATCGCCGATTATTTTGAAACTATTAGAGACAGGTAAGACTTTATTTTGCATTTGTATAAAAAAAATTAAGTTTTTAATCCACACAAGAAATATACAATTTTACCACATATTTTCGATTTATTCTTGCTTAGTACACTCACGTTTCGTTCACCTTAAAAATTTTCCCCAAATATTTTCATTTTGTATACAAAATTAATTATTTAGTTTTAGACATCTCGTTTCGTACACCAAAAACCGAGTTGGGTTCCTGTCTCTGATGGTTTATAAAATATGGTGGAATGAATTAAAACTAATTTTATATCTAAATATTAAAATATTTATTGCTCACATTTAAGCTGTAGAAATATAAAATATTTATTTGGGTAATGGTGATATTAAAATAATCTGACAATAATATATGTTTTAACTATCTATCTGAAAAAAAAGTTTACTGTTCCTACTTTTAGTGATTTATCACGTCTAAAATATAATTGGGGAAAATAAATAGCCGCTTTAACTAACCAGAACTAACCATGACCGGCCAGAACAAAGAGCTTTTGAATTTGTCTAAATTATCCCTACGTTTGATTAAGCCATGTCGGAATTGCGTCCTAAACGAAAAAAAAAACGCTTTAATTAACCAGAACTAACCATGACCGACCAGAACTAAGGGCTTTTGAATTTGTCCAAATTTTTCCTACGTAGAAGATATTAACAAAATTTTAATAATTTTCAATATGGTATTTATTTGGAGAAGCATATAATGGATTAAATAATTCAGTGTACGAAACGAGAATATTTCAGGTAAATTTCTGAAGTGTACGACACCCGAGTATACGAAACTAGAAAACACCATATTTTCGGGCTACTACTGCTAAAGCTTTTATAATTTTTTAATTTTTAAGTGTGTAAAAAATTAATTTTTAAAATGAGTTGAGACTAAATTATTTTTAGTGTTAAGTTATTAAAAATCGTTATTTTTTTTAATATGCAAGGTCGTCCATATAAAACTAAACAGGCTTTATTTGTGAATTTTCTCATATGAATGACTATATGATATAGCTATTCTGTTTTTTTTTTGGGAAAAATTCTAAAGACCACTTAACGAAATAATTTCAACTGAAGCAAAAGACATTTGACATACATTTAACGCGTTCTTAATAAGACATCTCATTTTTTGGTTCATTTCTGAAAGATACTTATTTTTTAATACGTTTTAATTTAAAAAAATTGTTCATTTTTAGTAACAACAGACTTAAAGAAATTTGCGATTTTAATTAAAAAAAAAGGTAACAAACAGTCAATATTCTGCCAAAGACTGAAGGGTTTATGAAATTTTAAAATTATTAGAATTATTTTGTTATTAATGTTAATATTAAATGTTTTACTTTTACTAATATGTATTAAAAATATTGGCTTTTTGTGTTTTGACATTAGGTTATTAATGTACCTTTTTCTTTTTTACTAATTTAAATTGCAATTTCATAAAAATTAAATTATTTTTTCGTAAAGTATAACAAAATCATTTTTATTAAAAAGTATCGAGTTATCGAGAAAATGAGTCGCTTTTAAAAACGAACTAATAAATAAGATGTAGAAAAATGTACATTTTAATTTGTAACTTTTCTTTTTAATTAAATACTTTTCTTGGATATTATTTTAGATTATGCAGAAAAAATAGACCAGATAGCTATTTTAGCTCTTTTTTACCACGAGAAAAGTTAAATACAGCGTGTCCGGAAAAATGTTGGAAATCTCCCGGATATTAATAAGGTCTAAGTTATTTAATTTTTTTTATACTCCAAAGGTCCAAGTTCCAATGAAATCAAGTTTTTCAGACTTAATTATTATTGAAGAACCAGCTATATCTCAATTTTATTTTGTGTGTGTTATATCAAGTAAGACTCTTCAAAATACTATCAAAGGAAGTGTTCTGAATTACTCACAGCTGCAGTGATGGACTAACTGTGAGACTCATGACCCCCTTTTTACTTCCTCTGGTCTTTGGACAACTTTTTTTACAAACCTTTAGCTATTGACTGAAAATTAACTACTCTTTCATTAGCTTGAAAAGTTAAAAAAAGATTTAGATATAGAAAATTCTTTCTTAACCATTAGTAGTTACTTAGTAAATAAATGTCTTATATAATTAGAATTACAAGATTTAAAAAAGTAGAATTATTGTATGTAGTTTTTTAGTACAAAAAGTCTTGCGCGAATAAAAATAAGCAAGTAATCCATTAAAATTAATGATTTAATATTAAACAAATATCTTGTGCCATACAAAAACAATAAGTAGAATTTAAGGTACCATAAATTATTTTTTTTTTAATTTACACTTTTGAAGATGGTTTTCCATTTTTAAATGTCCTGTACGAGACAAAAATAAATAGAAAATTCTTAAGACCTAATATTCTTTATTCATAACACTAGAATCTTGGACTTCCATTGTCTTTATTTGTTAATTGTTACACAACGTTTCGGTTAGTGATGTATCTCCAACCGTTTTCAAGTGATAACTAAAAAACTATTCCTAAAAGCTACGACTTATATACTATCCCTTGTTCACCGAAGCTTGACCGACTTTTCACGGTTCAGCAACGGCTGCCAGATATTCGAAATATCGACTAGGCTTGCTAAATACATTTTTGTTGTTTAAAATTATTGCAGCTTCTTTGAATTTTCTTTTCTTCCAGTGGGTTTCTTTATAAATAGTTTTTGCTTCCGACCATTGTATGCGGTGTTGTTTTGACCAAGCGTGTTCGGCAATCCCTGACTTCGACGTTTCACCTCGTTCCGTATGTTTTTTGTGTTCTTTAACTCTAACTTCAAGTGGTCTCTTTGTTTCCCTGATGTATACCTCACCACATTCACAGGGAATTTGGTAGATACAGTCCTTATTTGAAACATTGTTGTCTGGCCTCGTCTTAGTAAGAATACTTCTTAGAGTAGTTTGGGATTTAAACGCCGTTTTAATATTATACTTATTCGCGATTCTGCGAATCTTTTCCGAAGTTCCTTTAATATATGGAATTGTCATAAATATTTGGTCAGTCTGGTCTTGGTTCAAATTAGAGTTTCTTGTCTTATTTTGATATTTTTCGATTATTTCCTTTATTAGCCTCTCACTGTATCCGTTCTGCTTAAGATCTCTAGTTATGTTATCCATTTCCTCTTGCAGTGATTCCCTACTGTTACATAAGGTCACTGCACGATTATATAATGTACGTATAACCCCCTGTTTGGTTTCGTTAGAGTGGTTAGAATTCTGGTGTAAATATTGTCCAGTGTGGGTAGGCTTTCTGTATACCGAGGTTTGAATATGACCATTATTTCGTTTTACTAGAACGTCGAGGAAAGGTAGGGCCGAGTTTTGCTCCTTTTCCATTGTGAATTTAATACAAGGTCGGAGGCAATTAAGATGTTTTAAGAAACCTTCAAGTTCTTCGTCATTACCTGTCCATATAATAAAAGTATCGTCAACATATCTTAGCCAAACTTTTGGTTTAATTAGTGCAGTTTTAATTGCATGTTCCTCAAACCACTCCATATAGATATTTGCTACCACTGGGGAGAGCGATGAACCCATGGGAAGCCCATCATCCTGCGCGTAGAACTCATCTTTTACCTGAAAATAAGAACTACGGAGGCAAAGCTCCAACAACTCCATCACTCCATCCAGCGGCAGGGTGGTGCGTTCTACTAGTGTTTTATCTTCTTTAAGCTTGGCTCGGATAATGCTTAACGATTCTTCTACTGGAACGTTTGTGTATAGACTTTCCACATCAAAACTAACAAAAATATCGTCTGGTCCTATTTCTACATTTTTGAGAATGTCAACAAAATGACTAGAGTTTTTAACGAAAGATGGAGACTTACCGACCAATGGTTTAACAATTAACAAATAAAGACAATGGAAGTCCAAGATTCTAGTGTTATTGAAACCATTACGTTGTCTAACACCTTCAAGGAAACATTCTTTATTCATGTTACCAATCCTAACCGTTTTCGAAAAAACGCCAATTTATTTACACTGTTAGTCCCCTGAGTCCTGTCAGGTTGAATATGAAAAAGGGGAATTTTCTCCTATCACCAACGTAACACTTACAATAAAAATTTAAACTTTTAGTTAAAAAATTTGTTAGAGGGCGTAAAGTCACCAGTGTAAATAAATTGACGTTTTTTCGAAAACGGTTAGGATTAGCAATGTAAATGAATAGTTTTAATCAATGATTAATGGTTTGTGAAAATCGTTGTCCAAAGTTGTTATTAATTTTTTTTTATTATTATTATTATTGTTATTGCATATTACAATAAAAGATAAAAAAACCTTAAATTCAGAAAAAGGCATGAGGCATCCTTGAATGCCTCCCTGATCATACTCAACCATTAATTAATTACATAACAAAAAATATAAATAATTAAAAGAAATGTCTTTCAGTATTCAAAAAAACCCAAACAAACAAACATATAATGTTTCCAGGAGATTTCCCACATTTTCCCGGATACCCTTATGGCACTGTTTCTTACTTGATGGATGACTCTAACAAAAACTACTTATAATGGCTAAGTTTTAATATTAACCCCAAAACTACAAACCGGGATAAATATCTCCCCATTTAAATTTTGATATTAAGTAAAATTGTTACTGTACTTTTAAATATTTTTTATATCTGTTAAATTTCCCTTTTTTTTATAATTCTTATGAGAGAAACAGAAATGGATTCTTAAAAACCAATATTTTATGAAAATTTATTTGATTTTTCTATTGATCAGATTCTCAATTTGTTTGAATTTTCAAAGTCCCAAATAAATAGACTTTTTTAACAAAACATCATGAGGGTATATTTTTTCTTAAAGCCTTGTGTGTCGTCACTGAAACCGCGTTGGAAATTTGAAAATCGGTTGTTTAGAAAAATAGTTATAAATTTTTGTTTGGTCAATGACGGTTTGCCTGTTTTCAGTACTTGTAGCTATTCAAATCAATTTTTAACCAACTAAATTTTGATAAAATTAAATTTGCTCTTCACCATTCTCTTGGGCATAAAAAACGAAAATATTCGAGTACCCATAAGTCAGATTACTACTTTCAGAACGATTTTAAGAGCAAAAATCCCGTGGGGTAAATATTTACCCCGGTTTGAAGTTTTCAGGTAGAAAAAATGGGTTTGTAGGTCTAGGGTTAAATCACGAATAAGAGCAAAGCGAGCAGATTTTTATGTCACTTGGTCTCGCAACAAATGCTCCGCTCCGAGCAGGTGTCATAAAATTATTCAAACTTTTAACCTATACCAAAAAAACAAAAAACAGGCAACTACACGTGTCTAACTTGTTTTTAAATATTTTCTGACTTTGTTTTGGCATTATTAATGTTCTTATTTTGCAAACATCATTATATTTTATTATTAAAATTTCCGATTTATTTTAGCATGTGATCAAGCCAATTTATTTTTTTGAACTTTAATCCAAAACACTTTATTTAATTAGGAATCTAAATATTCAGACAATTAATAATTAAAAGGGTATTGGTATTTGTGGTTTTTTTTATTTTTTATTATAAACAAAGGAGTAGCTGGGTTTTTTTTATCTAAAAAATGGGTCCAACACCAAA